>JAZGTK010000155.1:0-76153 GCA_036877625.1 Ambastaia sidthimunki
TCAAGCATTATGTTGTTACAAATCTATTATATGGGTTGAGTTGCATCTGAACACTTACATGAATGTTTACCTGAACACCACCAGCCTGAATCCATAACCCCTCAGATATGTGTGCAACAACAATTCTGATAAAACAATTCTACTCCCATGGCTAATTGATTTATTTACAGCGATCCGGTCTTAGTTGGAAGCCCCTTTCATGTTGATTGATCACTGCAACGTGCAGCAGATTTAACAGCACAACAAACCTTTTTGTACTAATGACCCAGGAGCATTAAAGCTCTGGGGCATTGTTTCCATTCACGCAAAAGTGTAGATTTGCAGCTCAGTTGAAAGTGGGGACTTGGTTTATGTGTACAAGAAGCTGGCTGTAATGAACAATTTCTCCTAATGGCAAATTATGCTTGTTTCTGTTTCCTGAAGCAAAAGGCTCTTGCAAATTGATGTATCTGTCCTCTGAGGGTTGCGTCGCCACATTATGGCATTTTAAAATATTAATATGAAAGTGCATTTAGCTCCGCTCCCATTACTTTCATGTAGGTCACTAGAGACTGACTCCTTCTGTTTGTTTTGTTAGCCTGTTTTATTCTCTATATCTCCTTGTTCCTCCATTGTTATCTCTCCCTCATATTTTTACAAATATCCACTTATAGAATATAATTTTTTTTTGCTTTTAATTTTAAATTCTTTTAGTGACAACATTCTTTCATTGGTATGTAAAAAGCAATGGTGGAGTTGGTCTCTTCCCAGTCATGGCCATCTTGGCAGCTCAAACACTGATTAAAGCAGACTACGTGTCACATCCTGTTACAATATGAGTCAGAATGTGGAATCCTGAGAGATTTGAATAAAGAATACACTCACAGATTTTGTTTTTCCACTAGGGTCTGGGTGAATAGCTTTTTCTTGCCTGCGTTGGCTGTTGCCCTTGTAAATGAGAACTGTGATGCTGGAAACTTCTGTTAGGGCCTCAAGAATTAGGATCTGATGTAATAATTAAGTGTTGTACTTTCAATATTTATCTAATGTTGTGTTGGCAGTGTTTGTTTACTTAAAGGTCAAAGAAATCCTGTATGGTCAGCTGTCATAAAACGGGGTTGTAGTCACTGTTGACAGAATTGCCGGGGCAGCATCATTAAAAATTGATATCGAAATATTCATGCTGTGTGAACCTCACCCTTTTAGGGCATTTCAAGCACACATGAAATACAGCACCTATATGATGCTTTATGTCTCAACAGAGTGTGGTAACATATTAACTTATTAATATAATTTAATACATTTTATTATTTATTATTAACAATAAATATCACTAATATCACTAAACTACTTTAATTGGAGTTAGAAACTGCAGGAAATTGAGGACTGAATCTTTCTCTAATCAATGAATGGTTTGGATGGAAACAGTTTAGTTTTATTTGAGATTTCAGGTTTCTCCCACTATGATTTAATCTCTACTATGTCATGAGACAATCTCATTGTCCCGCTAACACTGCAATATACATAGTATTATGAGACTCACAAAATTCCTGTGACATGGTTTTAATAAACAGTCATTGTCTGACAAACCTTTTAAACCAAATAAAACTTGCTAGAAGGTCACAAGGCAGAGAATTGTGACCCCCATGAGCTAAGCTGAAGCTAAAATATATCACTGACAGTGTCATAATCATGAGCATATCCTGTGACAGACATCAGGAGGGGAAAATACTGTTGTAAGTGGCAGAACTTGAGTTTTATACCTGGGGTAGTCAGGACGTGGCAAAAGCTACTTCAGGGGTCCACAGACAATAATTTTTTTTTGGGTGTAACCCTTATTTTAATCCCAGATATAAACAATGTATGATAGGCAAAATTGGGAACAAATCTCTTTTATCTGATCAGCTATCTGTTTAAACAGTCAAATATCTTACACAATTGAAGTAATTTTCATAGATATTTGTATTATTTATAATATGATATATCAATAAATTATGATAAGACAAAAACAAAGTTTAAGGATAATGCCTTTACTCATTTACACAGAATTAAAGTAGCATCAGAACTGTATTTAAACTGAAGTGGCTTAGAGCAGCACATCATATAATACAAATATAAAAACAGTTACTCATTACAGAGGACTACAAGATTAAAACAAAAATCACTGTTGATTATCGCCGTTGATGTTAAAATAACGATTATCAATGTCAGGTACTAAATACATTTAAAACATTTTAGCAGATAATATTCTTACCGGCTACACAGACAAAACAAGCTGAAAAGCATTAATTAATTTATTTATTGCTGATTTATGCATTAGTAAATAAAAAATGTACACTGGTTCACTTAGGCTAGCATGAAAAAAAATTAAACTGGGAATAAATGTATACAGAAGCGAGCAAAGAACGTTTCACATCACTGAAACGATCAACAACGACTGCAATCGCGCAAAAACTCTAAATAAAATTAGTACATTGCCAAAATTAATCTCTGTCTTGCATCGTACCTACACGTTGTTGTTTATCATGACAGAATTCAAGAGAGAGCATAACTCAATGAGCACAATAATCGCGACAGTCGTAATAAATTTACTTTGATTGTTCAGAGGCATTTTTTGCCATTTTATCTTGAATTTATGGACATTTTGTTAATCTTGGAGGCATTTTCCCCAGGTCCATGATAATTTCCGACTCTGGTTTAATTTTTACATAACATGGCGTCTCAACTTTAAGAAAACCCAATGCTAAACATTAAAGCATTTGAAATGTGGCGGAGTGGCCAATCAGATATCAGAATGTTCTGTGTCGGGGTGTCACATGCTGCCACTAACTGTTGTAGCCACTGTTCAAAATCTAAAACAGATTTTACTTTTTTGAATTACTTTTGTACTAGTTTACTATTGCTATTTAAACTATTGAATTGTATTTTAATAACAGTTGTGTTTCTGAAAGTGCATCTTATTTCACGTAATTTACAGGACATTGTATTGATCAATTACCTCATTTAAAACCAGCAAAGAATGAAGTCAAACTCTAAAATCTTAAAATGTAGAAGATTTTAATGTTGGTTCTGGTTGGTTCTCCTCTCCACATATACAGGCTCCAACAAGAATAACACACTGTGGTATTACATAGTAATTTTTTGTTGGGGCAATGTGATATAGCCTTACAACATACAACACTTGCATAAACAAGAATAAATCATTCCTTGTCTTATCAAACTATTATTTGTCCATTGTGTACAAATGCTGTGCAGTTTCTTTGTCATGTAATAGCAGTTTAGTGTTTGCTTTTATGAGGTATGCATGGCAAAGTGCATGCAAACAGATGAGTGTAATATGGTAATCAAATTAGCACAACACATCATAGGTCCTGGCTTTTTACAGCGCCATTTTCACATCACAATTCACAATGGCAGGAGCCAATACAATAAAGGGATTGGCAGTGTAAGCAATAATCCTCCTACCAGATGACTTTAGAGTGGAGCAGTGTTCAATGAAAAACATCATATTGCTCTAAATCCACTCTCCAGTTAAGAACATCTTCTATGAATATGTATTTGGGAATACAGATGAGATCTCTAAAGCAACCATAACACCTTGACTGATGGTGTGGACTTTATATTGAAATGCAATTCTCTTTGGAAATAGAAGCTGATCATATGACAGTCAAATTGACAAAGGTTCAAAGGTTTAGAAAGAACCATTGAGGGGAAAAGCACATCATTTGGGTTGCAACTTTCCGTAACGCATTCTATGTTTTACTAGTAACATTTACAAACATTACGCATTAAATAAAAGCTAATAGAAGGCAGAACTGCGGAAGAAAGACTTTCATCATCTTTCTGAAATTTCAAGTAGAAATGGAGGCAAGAATCAGGCAGTGCTGAACATCTGACTGTATAAATAAAAGTTACTGGTGTATTATACTGTATAACTAGGGGTGTGCAGTGGAGCTAATATCTGTATTTGTATCTGTAGCCATTTCAAAATTATTTGTATCTGCGTCTAGAGGAAAGTTCATCTAAATACACAAAAGGTTTCTTGTTTCTTATGTATGTAACCTTGTGCCATGCAGAGAGGAGCAGCTGCCACATGGACAGTGTTGAAGAACAATTACAATGGGCATAAAACAGTAACACTGTACTTGCACACTGTTGTTGGCAAAGAACCTTTCTTAGGCCACTGCCCAAATGCAAGACCCTGTTAAAAAAGCGTACACTAGACACACAGGGAGGTGTTAGGCATGGGACTCAAACACTGGCTTGTGTCAGCAATAATGGCTTTTAAGCCAGATGCTGCTCCTGAGAGATTCAGCTTAACACAAGAGATAGCCTTGCCAGCCTGTCTCTAAAGAAGCGAGGGACCCTTAGTAGTGGATAGATTTAAGGGGAAGCTAGCAGATTTGAGTAAGCCCACTTTGACTGAGCTGTAGGGATAGGCAAGGACAGAGACGCCTGCTAAAACATTTAACACCTAAACACTTGTGAAGATTTGTTTTTATTTTGCTTGTTTGGTTATTAAGATTACCTTTGTGTGTATGATTGTCACTAGCCTTTGAATTAGCTGTGTCACATGTATGTCATGTCATTGTGTATGTAGACGATCTAGAAAATACTTCTGTTGTTTATGTGTATTTGGTCTATACAGAACACTTACAGAGTTGCTTACAGAGTGACAATAGTCCAGCATAGTTACATTATCACATTAAAAACAATTTGTGAACCATTTTGGATCCACTTTGTTGTCAAGTTTGTAGTAGATTTCAGTTTTAATTGTTGCAAACTCAATTAAATATGATAGTCAATACACTTGTGTACTTGATATGTGACATTAAATCGTCTGCCCAGAAGAATGTACATTCAAATACGTGAAAAACACCCTTTAAAGTTCTGAGCAGCTCTCTTGTATATCAGCGAGATGGACAGTGATGCATAGATGGCAATGTGACAGCGATCCTGTCATACTAAATAATTAAGCAGGCACTCAGCTGGCTGGGAGCAGAAGCAGATGGTATGAAACTTGTCATCTGGCAAAACAATAACAAAAAAGTAAGAGAAATTACCTTAAGCATTCATGGCTACCTACGTTCTTGTGCACAACCCTGCTAACACACACACTCAAATGCTTCTGTGTGTTCTTTACATACTCACAGGAGGTGTGATTGCTGTCTGTATCATGGTGGTATTCCCTATTCGCATCTGTAAGACTCGTTTCTCGTGTCACCATTAAAGTTTCAGGTGGCGCATGGCTGAAGATTCTAAGATGGTTGTTCCAGCTTCTGTTTTACATGCCCAGATCCCTGAAGAAGCACTGCTGAAGGGTCGCCATGGGCAATAGCTTGTCACAAACGTTAGACTCTTGTTTATTAGCACCTTGAGGGCTTCTGTGCATGTTTGCTACGTTTGTGCATGACACAAATTGATTGTGATACAAGAACAAATATATTCCACTGGCACTAGGCTCTGCTCACCTGTAGAGATTATGGGGGGACTGCATGAGATCTACAAGTATTGCACATGCTTTTTAGTTTAGGACTAAAAATAGGGATTTCACTAGCCACTAATACAACCAGTCAATATGTACAGCCTCCTGAAAATATTATAAATGTAAAACTCCATGTGTGACTTATCTTTTAAGGTATTTAAGGTACTATATAGTTTAAATGAGTTCAGTCAGAAATATCAGAGTCCGTGCTAATGAGGCCTGACAAATCAAACAGGATCTCTGCATGGCACTAAGCCAACCGGCTTATGAGAAACAACAAAACAAAATATTATGGGATGGACCTTTGAAAAGTAAAGATCACTTCCTCAAAGAGCATGCTTGTTGGATATAATATGGAAAATTTCCACTCAGTTAGGCATAATGTTACTAATACTGTATGTAACAAAAAGTGTTTTGTCCTGATGCTACATTTTTCTAAGAGCCAAGGTCCTAAACAGGGGCATACAATGATTTTATAAATACTGAGGTCCTTGATAATTAAGTTTTCCCTTTTTTAAAAGCTCTGTGAGCCTACATTGATCATAGAAACCATTGGTGCCAGTATATTGTATTTAGGCTACAATATACTTAGGCTTACAGTGTTTTTATAAAACGCAGTCCAGATCAGAGATCAGTTATCTAGCAATTTTTCTAAAACATTTGCAGCACCAAAATGCAGTTCGGCTTTTTAGACAATTATTTCACAACTTTTTTTTATCACTGAAAAAGCAATGGTGGACCTCAGTGGTGGGTACGGCACATTTTGACTTTCAACATGTTCTCATAAACCATTTATATAAACCACTGCTGAAGGAATGTCAAAGTTCTCTGAGACATACTTCCTGTGCAGGACCATCATTAATTTCATCCACTTTAAAAGTGATGGGAGAGGAAGAGGCTTCAGTAATCTTTCACTTTTTTCAGGTATTTAATTTTTGGAAGTTACTGTGGAGGCTATCTGCTGCTTACTGATGTAGCCTTTACTTAAAATCTATCATCTGTGGAAAGTCCATCTGTAAATTTGTCTCCTTCATGCACAGCTCTCCTTACAGACAGACTTAACTGTTAGTCTAAACATAGCATTTGTCAACATGTCATTTCAGCACCTTAAAGCGACTACTTTAAGTTTTTCTAACATGGTGTTTGAAGCCAAGGATGAGAAGCGAGTCCTTTTTCCCAAAAGAAGGGTGTCTGTTTTCTATCAAGCTCTGCTCTTAGAGAAACATTCACCAGGAACCAAATTAGTGGTTAATATCTGATTTCAAACCTAGATGTGATTAAGATTTTGGGAATTTTTATTATTGAATTTCTAAGCTATCACATGGATCAGTAGACATACATAAGTTGGACTAGTTTTATGGAAGTTTAATTGTATTTCTAAACACTATGATCACCTTGAACTATCCTTGTATGATAAAGGTTTTTCAAAACTTTAGTTTTTTGTTTCATTAAAGAAAAAAACAATACTGTAAAAGCCAGTAAACATTTTTAAATTTGAAAGTACTTTTAAAAATTGTCAAATCAAAATGGATTGTAAAGCTTTACATTTAGATCCACACAGGGCATATGAGAAGATTCCCACCACAGTTCCTATAGCCAGTTGTTATGTCTTGCATCCAGCTGTTCCCTTGACATTTTTTGAGATTACACAGCAGCACACATGCCTGTCTTCATATACTGATGCGCATTAGTCATATATATAGTGCCTTGCAAAAGTATTCATACCCACTAAACTTTCCCACATTTTGTCATGTTACACCCACAAACAAAAATGTATTTTATTGGAATTTTATGTGATAGACCAACACAAAGTGGCACATAATTGTGAAGTGGAAGAAAAATGATAAATGGTGTCCAATTTTTTTTACAAATAAATATCTGAAAAGTGTGACGTGCATTTGTATTCAGCCCCCTTTACTCTGATAACCCTAACTAAAATCCAGTGAAACCAATTGCCTTCAGAAGTCACCTAATTAGTAAATGGAGTCCACCTGTGTTTAATTTAATCTCAGTGTAAATACAGCTGTTCTGTGAAGCCCTCAGAGGTTTGTTAGAGACCATTAGTGAACAAACAGCATCATGAAGACCAAGGAACACACCAGACAAGTCAGGGATAAAGTTGTGAAGTTTAAAGCAGGGTTAGGTTATAGAACAATATCCCAAGCCTTGAACAACTCACAGAGAACTGTACAATCCATCATCCGAAAATGGAAAGAGTATGTCACAACTACACAAGTAGTGCACTTCACAAATCTGGCCTTTATGGAAGAGTGGCAAGAAGAAAGCCATTGTTGAAAGAAAGCCATAAGAAGTCCAGTTTGCAGTTTGCGACAAGCCATGTGGGGGGCACAGCAAACATGTGGAAGGTGCTCTGGTCAGATGAGACCAAAATTGAACTTTTTGGCCTAAATGCAAAACGCTATGTATCTGCACATCGCCCGGAACACACCATTCCCACCGTGAAACATGGTGGTGGCAGCATCATGTTGTGGGGATGCTTTTCTTCAGCAGGGACAGGGAAGCTGGTCAGAGTTGACGGGAATATGGATGTAGTTAAATACAGGGCAATCTTAGATAAAAACTAGTCTAAGCCCAGACCTAAATCCAATTGAGAATCTGTGGCGAGACTTGAAAATTGCTGTTCACAGATGCTCTCCATCCAATCTGACTAAGCTTGAGCTATTTTACAAAGAAGAATGAGCAAGTATTTCACTGTCTAGATGTGCAAAGCTGGTAGAGACATACCCCAAAAGACTTGCAGCTGTAATTGCAGTAAAAGGTGGTTCTACAAAGTATTGACTCTGGGGCTGAATACAAGTGCACGCTACATTTTTTAGATATTTATTTGTAAAACATTTGACACACCGTTTATTATTTTCCGTCCACTTCACAATTATTGTGACTTTGTGTTGGTCTAGCACGTAAAATCCCAATAAAATACATTTTTGTTTGTGGTTATACCGTGACAAAATGTGGAAAAGTTCAGTGGGTATAAATACTTTTGCAAGGCACTGTATATATATTATATGCTATTAGGTGAATTTGTTATATGGTGGTAATTTGGTAATGCACTCTACTCCAATAAATATTTGTTATTTTTTCTAAAAGAGCACCACAAAAAAAATCATTAAATGACAAATACAGGATTTAATAAATATTTTTACTGTATGTCAACTGTAGCTCTAAAATTAGATTAAAATGTAATAGTATATTTTCAAAAAACAAATTAGTTAATTCTGGCATTTTTATGAGAAACATATTATTGTTATTATTGTTACACTGATGTGATATAGATATATTAAATAGGTTGTGAGTGGAAGATATTAAGAACAGATCAGTTAAAGCGCACCCTACCAACCAGTGTTGACATTTCAGATTCAACAATCCTGTGCACATATGCATAATTACCTCACAGTAATAGCAGCTCTGCATTAACCAAACACCATTTTCAACTGCATCAGCCACATTTTCACTTTGACTTTTATACTTAGTGTGATGGTCTGATCTAGAGTCAAATAAAAGAAACACTCAACAAATGTAAACGCATAAGATATGGGCACACTGGAGACCTTAAAACTCACAACCTTGCTGTGTAAACAGAAAGTTATTCTTATATTTTGAGTTTTGAATGAGCTTATTTTAATGCAATTTCCAAGAAGCTGTTCTAGTCGGCAGAAATTATCTTTAATTGTTTAAATTTGAGGTAGGTATTAAGGTGCAGGGTTTTTGGATTTATATATTTCGCTACCTTAGAATTATAAGGTTCTATCTGACATTTTTGTCAAAATTGAGTTATAGACATATTCTTACTCTAATATAACTTATTGACACTATTAAAGGTGTTTTATTTAAAATAAAAGTTTTGGTATTTACAATGGAATGCAAAAACTTAATATCTCAAAACTGTTTAAAATGTAGATAAAACCTTATAATTCTGAGGTAGTGATTAAATAAGTCATTATGAAACTGTGCTTGTTATGAAATCAGAGAGACATAATGAATAGTTCATTATTATGGAAGTAATGCAATGTTATTATAAAACATTCTGATCCTAATCATAAGTCAACTAAACGATAAGTTATAAGGTCTAATGTTATTTGTTTACCCTGAGCCTCAATGCAGTCAGTTAATCTGTATGAATAACAGTCAGGTCAACTAAGTGTCCATAAGAGAAGAATTAGTTGTCTGACACTTAGAAGTCATACCCGCTCCAGTCAGACATAATCAATATTACAGGCTTCCTTGAATAAAGTGGCTACTGGTCAGAACTGGTAATCAATCAATCATGTCTCCCTTATGCTTATCAAATATTGTAAAAAGCTGTATGGTTTTAAAGATCTTGCCATTTATAAGACCTCCACAATGTGAGTTTCTAAAAAGCTGTATGTTATGCTTTATATGTTATTTTTGTATATTACATACCTTCTTTTACATTATCATTAACATGTCTTCTGTCAGATCTTTCCAATTCCATTTAATCATTTTTGTGCTTTTTGGAGAGAGATTAACTAAGAAAATTTGCAGGCAAGTATGTTTAGTATATATTTATCTGTGCAAAGATGTCCTATTTATTGATTTAATGCCTTTATGTACTCGACACAAACTGCATGTAAGGTCTTTAGAGTAGTGCATGAACTCTGTTATGAATGAAAAAATTCAGAGTATGCAAAATAGTATAAAGGGTCATTCACAGGTTAGCAAGACTCCAAAAAAATTCTGTCTTTCTCACTCTCTTTTAGGCACGCACACCTTATATTCATTATATGGGCTTTAAGGAACTGTCACTGTCAGCACTATAATTTGACACATAAAAGAGAGGGTTGAAATGTAAGATTCTTATTCAAGGTGTTTTAAATATGGAAATCAGGTAAGTCCACCTTATTTCATCTTTGGGGGATCAAATTATACAGACACTCTAATACAGAGAGATAGCAATGGTACGCCTGACAGTCACATTACAGGTTGACAGTGAAAATGGCTCCTTTGTGGTATACTGTAACTCTGTCACTGAACAATGGAGACTTTGGAGACTAGAATAACATTCATATAGCTGAATTCATCTAAACTCAAGGTTACTTCTCTGTTTTATAGGCTTATGGTCCCTTTACTGAAGTATGGGGCTCAGTTTGGTATATGAGATTTACGTGCATAAGTTGCACATAACATTTGGAATCCAACTCTGCTTAAAAATGTATAGCATAATCTATAAATTACTCATGGCTGCAGACTGGTATTATATAATTATACAGGACTGAAATTTGTAGAACATTAAAAACAATGAAATATGATATAATGTGAATATAAAATGATTATGATCAGATGTGATGGTGAAGATGATAATGATGTTCTGTAAATTACATTTTTTTCTCCAATTTGCTTCAGTTTATTATGAGCTCTTAGGAAAAACGGGATGCATCAAATATTATATCAGCAAGCATGTACTGCATTCTATGAATATACATATGTATCCATATAAATGGCCCACCCTGTACATTTATTATTAGTAATTCATCACAATACTAGCAGAAATTTGTGGTTGAAAAACTGTTTTCTATATTTTATGTTAGGGAATCGTTAAGTGTTTATGACAATTAAATATATATACAAACAATGCACAATAACAGGCAAGTTTATTTATCTCAGCACAATGAAACTATATATCATCCAGCTGCAAACAGAGTGGGTGTAACATTACTGTCTTTAACAGCAGAGCATGTGGGGTGTTTGTGGCTGCAAAAACACAAACACAAAACACATAAATTTGTATAATTAGCTCTTCTCATGGACTCCTTTTTTTTCATAATAAAGGAGTTTTGAAAGGCAAAAGCAAAAACTGCAAAGCAAAACAACAATATAACTAAGCCCCCCTTATACCTCCAACACCATCCCCAATATCACCCCAATGCCCATGTCAAATATTTAGTCTGATCTGACGTCATCAGGTGTCAGGTCATCAGAGACTTTGTATGGAAATTATATCTATAAGCTGTTCTATATTTTCTATAACTGTAAGAGAAGTTTTGTTATATATAAAATTTCTCTATCTTGATTGGTTGCTAAGTTTTGCTTACATATATTACCCATTTAGTTTTACATCTATTACTGCCTAATATATGTCAAGTTTTACTTTGTATAATGTTAAAATGCAAAAGGAAAACGGAGTGCTGTTTTTCTGTTTTCTTTTGAAAGCTATTACTAATAAAGACAATTAATTAAAAATGTAAATTAATTACTTAATTATTTACTTAAAACTAACATTTAAATGAAATGTTATAATGCATAAAATGTGTCGAATTTAAGGTGATTTCCAGTCCAAAAATGCTTGAAAGGAAATAGAAGACAGTGTGACAGTCAGTAATAACGTTTAACACTTTAAACCGATTCAAGTGTCTAACGCAGAAGGGCATCTTGCTCTGTGCCTCTGTTGTCATCTACATTGTGTCTGACTGGGTGCTTTCAAGCAGCCGAGTTTTCGTGATCAGATTATGAATTGTACTTAATCCTCCCCCCGGTCTGCCGACGTCTTTCTTGGGTCAATATTACTAATGTACATTCTATTGGCTGGTTTCGACACGTCAAGATCTAGCTCAATCCGTTTTCACATAATACTTTCACTGCCATTAAATCCACATTGGTGGTGTCTTTGGGATCCGCGCTATCTCAGGACTGGCAGGGATACTTTTATCATCAGGCTTGGACTGGGGCATTGCTTGATAATTTATGCTGTACACGCGTTTGCAGACTCAGCGTCTTGCTTTCAGCGACACCGATTTCTACCATTTTGCACAAATCGATTTGAGGTATACATAAATCTGCCAGCATGTCAAGACAAATCTAAACAATGGTTCTCCTAGAACGGTTTTCTGTTCTTATACGAACAGTCTTACAGTACCTAGTTCAAG
The DNA here is from genome assembly GCA_036877625.1 of Ambastaia sidthimunki. Taxonomy (NCBI): domain Eukaryota; kingdom Metazoa; phylum Chordata; class Actinopteri; order Cypriniformes; family Botiidae; genus Ambastaia; species Ambastaia sidthimunki. The sequence continues at coordinate 12,367 of JAZGTK010000155.1, forward strand.
TACTGTAGGTACTGTACATGTTAACGTAGTTAACATGAATGACGTTATCTTAATTAAAAGAGCACTGTTGTAAAGTACAACAATATTAGCAATGTTGTACATTTATTTAATCATAATTATTGATATTATTTTTATTGTTACCGTCATTATTATTATAAGCATATTGCTACTGTTGTTGTTTGACATTGATAAAAGCGTTGTTGTTATTGTTGTTGTTAATATTATTATTATAAAGGTTATAGCCTAGTATTTGAATAATTGTTATTATACGTGTAGGCTATGCACATTTATTTGTCATTTTTTATAATGAAAATGTGTTTATGCTCCAGCCTTACGCATCCTTTAGCTGTAAACTAATTATTTTAAATATATAATTTTTCCATCTAAACCTTTTAGATCTTTGCACAGCCCACACATATTCAATCGATAACAAAAAATTAACTCCATTAACTCCTAGTCATCGTATTCGTAATTTTTGCTCTGTTTAAACGCAGGTATATACAAACAAAAACGTTTCGTAGAAAATATAATAGGCTACATTTAGTAAACAACAAACTTCTGGAATAAACTACCGGCGCTATATAAATAACGTTTAAATAATGAAATTGCGACCAGTCAAAACATATATTTTTACTTAAAACTTGAAAACAACACAAAACAACACAATATTTAAAAAAAAAAAAAAATGACCAAAATTTTGTTTTTGCAATAATAACAAAATATATTAAGCATTCACGAATATATTAGACAGGCTATGAATTTTGAATTTAAACAATCTGGTTGCTCAAATAACATGAAAAGTAAACAAACTGACCTCCTCTTAAGTACATTTAGAACAATTATAACAAGAATCTTATTTTGTACAAAAATATGTTCTTAACCCAGATACCAAAATCTTTACTTTTTGTAGGAGGCATACATACTGTGATGAAGGAGAGCCCCGTTTGTCTGGCTGTCCTCCTGCAGGTGGTGAATTGTTTGATATCCAACAGGACCATCAATGGTAAAGTCTCACCCCATTTAGAACTACAAATTTTCCTACGTGTAATGCCACAAATAGCCTACATATAAACAAAAACAGGTAACGCATGCTTATATATTTTCAACCTTAATTTTAATCTAAATTAACATAAACAACGATAATGAGTGCAGAAGAAATGAGGGTTTCGGGTGAGTTGTGTCTTAGTCGGTTGAGTGTAATCTGTACAATCGATTTTGGCATGAATTTGCTTGATGTATGTTGTGGATGAGAGTCTAACTGTAACCTTATTACTAAACAGGAGATTGGCTGTTATTAAACACAAACAAACTCTTCTGCCATCTAGCGATGGTACAGACTTGTTGGTTTAAAATTGTTTTAAATAACTCCACTGCCATCTAGTGTAAGTAGAACATCTTACAGTATGGTTAAACCGTATTGACTTTCCTGCAATAGGTAAAGATTTTTGCATTGCATATTTTAAGTTCTGGGATATATCATAACATTGTATTGAACATTAAGCATTCAGGTAGGAAATGCAGCTTGGCCTCTGTTTTGTTTGCACCATAGGCAGAACTAAATAACTAAATGTTTCAAACACAAATGCTTTGGATCACATTTACCCATTTCAAGGGTGGGCAGAAGATCTGATAAAAGTTTAGTCAGGCAGATGGTCTCCAGAGATGTCAGTAATGAATGGACTAGTTTTACTAGAAAAACGTGCAATTAAATATTCAGTCTCCTGGACTTAGCAAAAGATGGGCTATTTAGGGCTATTTAGAACTATTTAGAATGTCAAACAAGATGACATTTACTTAAAATAATCTTCAAAGTCAATAATTAGCACAAGTTAGTGGTCCTATTTTCAACTAACTTTAAGCAGTTTGTACATGATTGAAATAAATAGTTTTGCTATAGTAACTTACAAAAGTTGCCCTGATGAGCAGTCAATTATCCTTAATTGCTTTGGACAACATCAATATTCTGAAACATTTGATTAATGAATGACACATTTTACCAATAGCGACCACTGTCATGACTTTTGACTGACTTAAGTAGGCCTGTATCTGCACTGATTTGTGTAAATATATACATATATATATATATATATATATATAGATAGATAGATAGATAGATAGATAGATAGATAGATAGATAGATAGATAGATAGATAGATAGATAGATAGATAGAAAGAATAAGGACAAAGGTTTATGAATTATAGGCAAATCTGGATTTAATGAACATAATTACATAAGCTGCTATTTCCATTACTTGTAAAAAGACAAAAAGCTCAATCAGTTCACAAAATAAAAGAAAAAGTAAAAACATACTACAGAAAATATTTGGCCTTTGTGTTGTGGCAATATTTACACTATTTACAGTATGTTCATATATGACAGTATTGTCATTTACTCGCCATTAAATCCATATTGGTAAGGCACCAGATGCTAAGTGTCATGATATTTTTTACCAAATTGTGCAAAAAATGTACAAAACTATTCAAACATCAGAAATGGACAGTTCACAAGGAGTAAGAAAATAAATATGTTAAGATGTTTTGAAGCAGTTAATATACAGTTATACGTGTGTATATATGCATGTAAGAACACCAAAAGCTAAATTATAATTAGATAACATTGGTAACAAATTGGTTAATCTTGGCTTGCCCATGCTTGGCTTTTTTTTCAGATTTTAAGCACTAATACTCAATGTGATAAATTTTACTGTTTTTTGTAATGACAGACTTGACATCACACAGACATCACTTGAACTTTTACTTTAAGATTTATTATAATATTAGGCTGCTACCATTCTAATCACTTGAATCTAAAATTAAATAAAGTGAAAAATATTGTAAATCAATATGTGGATTTATCAGCATGTCAAAGTGGAAAAATACATATTATTTTTATGTATATTACATAATAATCTGAACACAAAATGATCAAACGCATTTAATGCCTGCAGATTAATAAAATCCATAATTCTTACCAAAACATACAGTAGCGTGAAAACTTTTGTGGTGCTACATTTGATTTGTTAAAGCACTTTCTCAAGTCACTTTTTTCCACATTTTATGTACAGATTCCAAATTTTCCACCTTTATGTACAGATTCTTAATACCTATAATAAGGGACTGTCATTCATTCTCCAAAAAAGGTTTAGTGATTCAACAGTTTCATTTATGTTTGGAAAGTGAACAACCACACAGGTGTCTAAACATCACTATAAAGAATTGCAAAAATTCTTACACATTTTGATCTTCCGTTAATACATTACAATGTATGAACAAGCAGCAAACACTTATTCTGCCTTAAAATCACCGTACAAAAAAGATTTATATTGAAATATTCAAAGACATTTTACAATTGGGTGCCAACTTTTTCTTGTATCAACAGTTCTATAACCGTACCAAAAAACAATTTTTTGATAACGTAAGTAAAACAGCATGCATCTTATTTTTAGTCGTTGCTGCTAAATATATAGTTTTTTGTCTGTTTTTCAATTTTTATTTTTTTTAAATTGATTTAATGTTACAGTGAGATATTTCAAATGATAGTTGATGAAGTGGTAGATTTGATTAATCTGGGCAAGTACCAAACTGAGGCCTTTAGAAATTGTAAACTGAATTGTTAAGTGTAACAGGATTTGTTTTTTACTACACTTGTCATCAGCTCTTATACAGTGTCTTAAACATCAGTAGTTGCTTGCTTGTGTTCCACGCTGTCAAACAATAAATACTGTCTCTGAAAGGCATTTAAGATCATATGGAAGTTTGAAAGCACTATTATACATTAAGAAAAATAAAGTGCATATAGACACCTTTTGTATACACAAATGTACTTTAACAAGTACAACTCTTAGTAAACAAGGTCAGATGGCGCATATCAGCACGAGAATATTGTATATTCTCCAGTAAAGTCTCAAAATATTCTTCAAAGTGTTTACATTTTTGTATTCTTTACAAAAAATAAGTAGTCCATCAGTTGAACTGAGAGACGTACCATGCTCTTTTAAAATGTACCTTTTACTTATAAACTTAGTAAAACGGTAGTAGTTTAAATAGTCAATGTAAATATACATGTATTCCAGGGGAACAGTATAAAAAGTGTATTTCAGAGATTGTGATTGTTCTTTTTTTCTGTTTGTCTGTGTTCTCTGGTTACCAAAAATCTATGCGGTCTTGGCATCCTACACTCAAATGTCCAGCGTTGAGAAGGAGGTCATAGCAGCGGAATTGTGTTGAAACTTCATCCAGTAGCCGTTTGATTGCCGATGACTCGTAGAATCTCCTTATTAATACTAGAGTCCTGTGTGTTTATACTTGTGTCACCTACCTGTCCGTCCTCATAACTAGTTGATAGGTAGAGAAGCAGAAAAAAGAGGTTGTTATCAAATGTAATAGTAAGATATATGACAGTTGTCATACACACCATGTTCTGATGGAACAAATGCATTCAATAGTCCAGACAAAAAGTCAGTATTTCAACAAACATTTACTGTACGTTACAGCACAGGCTCATTAAACATTGGAAACACGGATATTTAGGTTATACTTTATTTTAATGCGTTATGTGTAACTATACATTAATGTTACTTAAAAACATGTACTTATTATAGGGTTTAAATGAGGGTTACTTGCATGTAATTATGTTTAACTTACTGTTGTTACTATACTGTGTAAAATAAGTTATCAATAATAATACTGAGATATACTTACACAAAGAAAAAACGTGTGCAGACATGATCTGTATTTGGAACTACCCAGATGTCGCCATGCTTGTGCAGGTCTGGAGATGTAATAACTGTAAAGAAATGTAAAGCATATTAGCTTATAGAGATTATAGATGATGTAAACCTGTGTTAAGGCTAGTAGGATAAAAGATTGAACCTTCACATAAGGCTATGCATTTCAGGTTGCGACTCTGGAGAAACTGTGGGTTGTGGCCTTTCTTCTGTGACTGAAAGCAAATACCAAACAATGAGTCTGAAAGACTTGGTGTATTTTTAGACCAGCAGTTTGATGAAATTGAAACTATGATTGCATATCAAATAGTGAAATGTGGGAAAAACTAAATTACTAAATTAAATACCTGTAAATGAATATTGGATTTATTGGCAGCAGTTTCATCTTTTGAAGCAACTTTCTGCTGTTTTTTGTTCATCCCTATTCAGAAAAGCCACATAATGTCAAATAATTACATGCATGTAAAAGTATGTTTTTAAATGTTATTACGTTGTTTTATTCTACACATACTCATGCAGTTAGTTTAGGAAATATCTTTAAATATCTTGAAAGGAGTCTTTGCTTTTAAAGATATTAAGACCTGAGTAGCCAAAGGATATGCTTGATAATGGACTGAGATAGATTCCATTGCCGTAAATAGCGCCATGGAGCTACAAAGAAAACAATACTTCAGTATAGCAGAAAAGAGTTTAAAGACATTGCAAAGTTACACGTTTTATATTTTGATTTCTCTTACAGAAAAGGTCACAAAATTCCTTATTTTAAAAATGTTAAAATGTACAATACTCATTTTAAAGATTTGTACACAATGCATTATGCTTATACTATTTTTTCCTATTAAAAAAGTGATACCATAGGTAATAAATATGCACTTCTTACAACAAGGACAAAATACCTGAAGCCTTGTGTTTGATGCCACGACCAAACCATTTCTTAAAATGGAGTGCCAGTTTTCTATGTGTGATCCACTGAGAGAGAAAAAAAATAATTGAACAATCAGTTTTTCCTAAAAAATTTCAAACAATCAACAGTCAGTGTTCTCAAGTTAGCAGAAGGTTTTACGTCTATACAACTGTCTCCTGGTCTAGATTTTATGCCAGTAGTCAGAAGTTTGGTTTGTGTGACCATTTCTACTCATTAATTTCTAGTCATTTCCAGATCATTTCTAGATCATCATAAATGACACATCCCAGAGTAAATATAAAAGCTTTCGCCTGCATTGGGTGTGTAAAATGCGACCTACTGAAAAGCAAAGGTACTCCCAAAGAGACCCTTGGCAGCTCGAAAGTTGGATTCTTTGGCAGGTGGACTGCTGAGCAGGAGAAACTGGTGGAGTGTGTGCATGAACTTCAGTTGCTGTTATGATAGAAACAAGATTTAAGAGCATATATTTGAGACAAGTCTCAACTTCCATGTCTCTGTGATGTTCTGATGCTAAGATACGGCTAATTCATTGGATGCTTCTCAAGCACCATTAATAATATGCTTAAATACAATAACAATAGGAAATATATATACAATATGAAGTAAAATATCTAAATACGACTGATAAAATATAAGAAAGACTTACCCTAGTAACAGGTAGCTTTACTATGTGTGACCGATTACTGGATATAACCCTGCAAAGAAAAAGTTTGTTAACCATGTCCTACATTTACCCCACAATCTATGACCACCATCTATTTAATTAAAGCTGTTATGGGAGCCGTTACATTAACAGATATTTAAAGTGCAGGAGCACAGAAGATAATGCCTGAAGTGTTATTAGGTCATACCACTGCAGCAGTGGATGAGCCAGCGAATCGTGCTTGTCCATTTGCTTTTTTATCTCCAGGTACGGAGCCTGTGCAGCAAAAATGTCCACAGTCAGTATTTTGTTACATTCTTACAGGGTTAATACATTATAATCCAAATAGCGGCTTGCACATGGCAAGATACGAGGCCATGCAAGATACGAGGATTGTGATTTAAATGTGAAGTGTGCGATTTCTGTGCCACAGAGGGCCCTAAACGAAGGTGAAAAAATAGTGATACGGAAAATTTAAATATAATCCAAAACATTTCCTAAACACCCCAATCCTCCATTAACCACTGGTCAGATAAACCCAGATAAATCCCAAAATTCAAGCAATTGGTTGTGCCAGTGTTGCTGTGTCAGACTGGTCAGGGCGTAAAAGTGCCATGGAACAGTAGTGTTTACACTTTTTTAGTCAAATAAACCTGCAAATGATTTACAGTTATTGCCATAATGCTGGGATAAAAATTTGTAAAAAAAAAAAACGTTCTGGTTAAAACATGTTAGTTGATACCTGGGTCATTTCTCTGATAGATGTGATACTGTCGAGAGCTCTCATCACCCGATCATAGTCCTTTTTCTGAAGGAGAACACAAACAACGAATGTTGCATACATTCATATATTTCTAAATAGTAACATAACACTGAAAAGCAAAGATTCATGTTAAAAAGTGAATACTAAGTGCTTTCAGTCAGCATTCAGTCAGACATCTGCAGTGAGAAGTGAGAATGTATGAAGTTTAAAGTACCCTGGGGTTGAAGGCAAGCGCTTGCGAGTCATTAGGATCCACCACAGAGGGATATGGCTCAAAAATGGCACCTTTCCTCGGAGACTCCAGTGCAGATCGGCACATAGAGACCAGTAGATCTACTACCTGTCATCACAAACAGAGATAGATTAAAAAGATGTTGCTTTTATGGCACAGAATGACCTGGGGTGCAAAAGGACCAGAATGATTAACATAGACATTCAGTCAACTACAATAAAAAACAGGAAAAAGTAAAGATTAGTAAATAAAATTCAATTCAATGAGCATGTATCTGCAGGTCCAGCCCAATCCAGTGCATAGATTCTATTCCATTTAGCCAGTTTACTTTATTCCAGTAATATCAATTGCAACCTATTGCATCCCTGTTTTTGATATACATCCACTAATACGCAGTAGCAATTTTGCTTGGTTTATTAAAAGTTGTGTATGCTGTAGATGCTGACAGGGTCACAATAAAAAGCATAAGAGAGGTCAACATCCAACACACAGGCTTTGGTGACATAAAAGTATTAACTGTATACCTGAGCACCAGTGGCAATCTCATCAGCAGCTTCATTCATGACCCCTAGCGTTTGGAAGGCAAAGACACACAGCTCTCTCTCACACACTGTGGGCTGCAAAACAAACATACACACAACAAGTGCATTGACACAACAAGTGCATTGACAGCATGATGAAAGCATTAAAAAGAATCAGTTAAATTTCTAAATATTTGCCCATAACAGAGAAAAAACACTAAAACAAAGATGTTGTGCTTAAGCACTCTAAAGAGAAAATACTTCTAAAACATCTTTATTAAGATCAATAAAGCGTAAATACTGACAGTTTCAGAGGTGACAGTGAAGCAGACAGACTCACTCTGAGCATTGGTCCATTCTGGAACACATGAGGTTCATCACAGACCACACAGAACTCATTCAGCACAGGGATGCGCTGTTCTGCATACTCCACAGTCTGCAAGTATAGGTAATGAAAAAACGCATTTACAGTACTGTAATATTCATTCTGTGAGAAATGTACTCTACAAACTACAACCAAACTATAACTAAGATAAAATAAAAGTTTTTAAGATATTTATTCAGATATTTTGAAAATAGTTCATGTGACTTGTGTGCTTCAGTATTTTCCAATTTGTCTGAAATGTAGTCATATGGACTTTTTTTGTTGCTTTTTATTTTATTTGTGTAGTTATAGCCATGATGAGAAAGCCATTGGTACATATAAAAAAACTGTATAAAGGTTCTTTAAAATATCGTTTTGCTCTATATATTTAAGAATGTCATATGGCTTTAGATTTACATAAGTAAATCTGGGAAACCCCATTTTTAGTGCTTTTGTACATTCAGTTTAGGTCATAAGAATAAAGGTCACATGACACGCACACTTATACTCACCTATATAAGTATAAGTAAGACCCATAATACTGATTAATGAGATTAAAGGAATGGGATAGTACAGGACATTTTTACCTGCACAAGGAAGCCTCTGTCTCTGACTGGAATGGATTTGGCTCCAATGTTTGGCTTCTCAAGGTAACAGAAAAAAATAAGAAATTCTTTTAAACTTTGTAAACTGTTTTGTTTTTAAAGCCTCAGGCCAAAAATGTAACTTGTGGCACAAAATAGTAGGCATAAGTTTTATCTATTTCAGGTCAGCGTAATTACAGTCATAAAGTTTACTTTTGTTTTTACTTTAAAAATACAGTATGCAAATTTAGCACCACTGAATTCACCAAACAAGTTTTGAAACAGTTTTCCAAAACAACTGATAGGCTTACGAATGGCTCACTAATAGTTATATCAGCATTTTAAGACGGGATAAGAGAAAGCATTTTGCGTTACATTTCTGTTAACTGTAATAAATGTTTCTTAGACACAAAACACTCTTAATCAGATATCACTGCAATGACATCACTCTTCACCTGAGGTGTGGAAGAGAGTGAGGGGGCCAGGATGCCGATCAGCCCTGAGGTAAGGGAGAGCCGTCTGCTCTCTGTGACAGGCTCTTTAAAGATGTCTGCTTTGCCCATCTTGGTGCTGCTGGAGTAAGACCTGCTGAGCAGACGGTGGTGGTGCTTCAAGCCATCCATCTCTTCAGTCCGCACGCTGCCCGAGCAGGAGTGACTCAAGAGTCGGTGGGGTTTCAAAGCACCGCCATCGTTACTGCCCACGGCATGATCGCAGCGAGGCTCCGCCATGCTCGACCGCGGTGACAGTTTGTGAGGCCGCAGCAGCGGGAAGTCCTCAGGTTTCACAGCAGCCGAGCAGGGCCTGGGCAGCAGCCTGTGGGGCTGTTTGAGGGGCTGGTGCTGCTCCAATCGTGGGTCGCTGGAGAGGGAGTGGCCAAGGAGCTTGTGTGACTTCCCCCCGCAGCCATCCATCTCTGGCTTCACCATGCTGGAACACGTTCTTCTCAACAGATTGTGGGATTTCGACACGCCATCTTGCTCGGGTTTGAGCTTCTTTTTGCTTTTAATGCAGCCAGGAGGAGGGTAGCTGGGGGATCTGAGTTTGCAAAAGCCCGGCACGTTAATCAAACATTGTGAATTATGGATCATGAGATGATGTCGTGCAATTATCCTGCACATTTCAGGATGCGTCATTGGCTGATTTATTACATTTTTCATCTGTACAGTTTACAGTGGGAAAGATTTTAGGTAACTGTTGACAAATTGCTTCTTCATTCATTCTTTATGATCTTGATTTCATTGCTTGGAACAAACACCTATTGGCCACACGTTCAAGTTTCTACTGTCAGCATTTAAACCCATATTCTCCATGTGAATTGAATTTTCTCCAAATTACATTTTTTTTTTGCCAAACTGCTTGACATTTTAATCTTGCCAATTCATTAACTATTATGTGGGTACTGATCAAAATATTTCTTCAAACTGTTAAATGTAAAACCATTCACTCATCATAAGACCTATATATTAGAATATAGTCAAGATGGTCCATAAAGCTGATACACCTCAAAGTTTTACTAAACCTAATACTAGCATTTGCATTATCTGATAAACTGTATCCAGCAGTTTTAATTTCTTACCTGCGCAGAGTTGAAAAAATGTGCAGGGGAGATTTCACCTTCTTCTCACTTTGCTTTTTGCCATGTGGGCTGATGAGTTTATCTTTGCTCTGACACTTCCACTGCTGTGTGACAAAAGTTTGCATTATCCTACCAAGAGGAAACACACTCATGAAGTTCAATGATGCTATACAACCAACCTAGTGCTATAAAAAACACTGTTTTTTCATCTAGTTTCTTACTTTTTCAACTGATGTCCAAGTCCAAATCTGTTTTTTGAAGACATTTGAAACACATCAACAGTGGGAACTGGAAGAGGATGTGAATGTGAATTTCTCAGAGAACAAATTATCTTCATAAAGTACCACATGGTAAAACTTATTATTATTAGTTATAGTTTTTATATAGAGTTTATTATATTATTATATAGTTTTTTTAAAACACTAGAACAGGAGGCCACTTATGAAGATTTCGCCATGTCTAAATGACTCCTCTTTGTTTCTTTCGCAATCTGAACTGAAGTGGCTTATGTTCTTAAAACATATCATTTTAATCAAATCTACAATCAGCAAAAACAGTTTGTTAAAAGAAATGTTAATAGTGCATAGAATAGTGTCTTTCACTGACAGGAACAATTCACAATGTATTTATGCAAAAGAAAGACAAGCAGATAGCAGATCTGCCGATGGATAAAAGGTTGGAAGGACAAACTAATTATTTATGTTGCATCAATATTTGTGCTTGAGTTAAGGAAAGTTTATATTATATTTAAATTATTAATAAATTACAGAAATCCTCGAGTTAAAATCTAGATTAAAATCTATTCATCCTGCAGAGTTTAAACTAATGTATAGAACTCCAGACAATATAAGTTAAATATTTCAACTTAAACTTGAGACAGAACTGATAGTTATTTGCTAACTTGCTGTACAGTGTAGTATAATGATGTTTATAGCTAAATTTGCACAATTCTTTTAGAGAGTTAGTAATGAAATGTATGGTTGTGTGTAACCTGTACATCCTGTTGGGGTAAATTAAAGTCAGTAGATATTTTATAACTGAAGGTTCTGCTTGTATGATGGTGTGTGTGATCTAACCTGGTCCATTCAGATACTGTGTAAGAGAGCAATGAAGTCGAACAATAACAGGTTCACTCCTGATCACATCCCAGGCAAGTGCAATTTCCTCCTTTCAACAGATGCTGCATTTCAATTTCTTCACAATGCTGACACGACTATATATAACTATAGGTAAAATTACTATATATACATACAGCATATAATGTGTCAATGTATACTGTCATAACCAGGTGTGTAGAAATTTAAAGGAGGGGAGAAATTATGCTTCCCTTTGGTTATAACACATAAAGTCACCGTCAATTACATTTCATAAGAAAGTCAATTATTACTTACATCTAAGAAACTGACATCTATGTGTAGGTCGATGTCCACATCATCAATTGCACCGTATTCCCTAAAATTTAAGTGAAACATTGCTAGACTTAGAGGTTATGATATTTCATCCTGCACAGACCACCTACTGTGATCAGAGTTATTTAAAGCAGTTTTTACAGTACAAACTCATTAAGACAGCTTAACTAGAATATGACTTTATCTGCAGAGCATGTTGTTGACAGTCAAGCACAAATCTTTCAATGACTTTGATGAATTCATCACAAATGCAGACATGATTAAACAGTTTGCTTTGTTTACACAGCTGGCTCACGAAACACTTTCCTTCACAAAGATTTCAGAATAAATTATCTCATTTATTTCTTTTTAGGAATTTGTTTTAGTAAAGACATTAATTTACATGTAAATACAACTAGTATTTCTCACAATCTCTATGATAAAAAGATGCAGTTTAATGCTGTTTCTGTGTTTCGCTCAATGCATTTATTTCTCATAAAATCACTGTGATGAATTTGTTGCATTGCTCTGGGCTAACTGTTACCATGGTTACACCCCTCTCCCAAATGCCAAAACAACCACTGTGTCTCAAAGGCAAGAGGTTTAAGAAAATAATCTATTTTGATCTGTCAAAGGGAAACAGTTTACAGAAAAACAAACATACATATTTAAACACACACTCCTGTTGAGAAACATATAAACACGCAAACTGACGCATTTACTAGGGTAAAAATCAGTTTAAGGAATCTTAAGATGCAACACATTATCTGCCAAATAATTTGCACGGTTACCTAAGAAATGGTTTTGCAATTCAATTTAATTCTAGCTGAATGAATCAGCAACTAATCAAATCATATAGTGGGAAATGTCCTCGAGTTATTAAAAAGGCCTCAGTGAACCTGCTCAAGCCAGCCATTCAGAGCCTGCGGCAAAAATCTGCCTGGGTCATTAATCAAGCAGAACACAGAGCAAATACTTAAAAAGCTTTCTGTCCATGACTCAATGCTAACACATCACAAACATCACATGACAGAATATCAAATACAGAATTTATGCTACTGTAAATAGAATCTTTAAAGCTGTTTTCTCGTTTGACTGTCTGCTGTTATCACAAGCTGTCTGGCAAGGCAAACTTGCAAGGGCTGTGCTTTAAATAGCTGTCTTCATACTAAACAACATTCAGTCGGACACATTTTGTGAGGTGAATCACTGTCTTGTTGACAATTTTTCACAAGTAACTAATCACATGCTCAATCTGGACGTTTTTGCAAGCAGATGTTTTGGTTTTTAGAGACCAAAACTCCTCACCTTAACCTATCCACAGCATTCTTTTAAGCACCAGCTTAAACATGGTAACATCTCACTAAGAAAATCTGCTCCAATGCTGATTGTGGAGAGGATTGGTTAATAAGCCCAACACAGCAATCAGCAAATCATTACATCGCTGTAATCAGGCTGAAATGACTCAGACTCACACAGTCTTTCAGATGATCACTGAGAATCACTTCAAATGACAGGTTGGAGACATGGACTCCAGAGGGTTATGGGGACCTGCCTCAGGCAGAGAATGTCCTTGAGTGAGTTAACTGTGCCAGAACACTAAAGAACAATTGTTCGGAATGTCATAAAAATGTAAACAGGAATGTAAAAAAAGAAATGGTTGCACTTTCTCTGACATCTTGTTACTTTAACAAGATGTCAAAATAATCCATCTTGTTGATCCTCCTGAAGTCTAGAAAAAGACGACATTTTTAAGGGTGATTTTGGCCAGTGATTTTGTACCCAGCTGTTATTCAACAATTAAATTTATACAGTGAATTAACAGTGGCATAATTTTAAATTGTCTGTTAAATGTACATTTAGTTTATTGCAGTTAATATATTTTTCAATTAAAACTGCTCATATAATACTTAGTTTGGCCTTCTACTGTAGTTGCCAATAAACGTTTTCTAACCTTCTCACTGACTATTTGTCAAAAGAAAATATTTTTTATTTTATTCTTAAGAGTTTACAAAAAGGTCCCCCTGCTATATTACTCAGCAAAGAAAGGTTTCATCAAGTGTAATGTTCTCACATCGATTTGAAGGAAAGTGAGAGAACAGTCAGGTACCTGAGAGATACTGCATGATGGCCATATAAGTCCCTCACGGCTGCCAAATCGGCCTCCAGCTGGGGGTGTTTGTGAAGCTCTCCATCATAATGTACCTGTCCACACAAACACACAGGTCAAAGAAGGAGACACAGAGCCCCAGGCTGTGGGCAGGAGCACCAGTGCATTCAAGAAACACATGGACACTTGATCAAGGCTTGAGAACTTGAAGAGCTTTAAGAGCACTTTTCTGATTCTGATTTGTTCTACCTTGAGGCTTCAAAGGTGCATTTCTATTGTCAAAGCAAACAGCAGATCCATTTGCCACAGAAATGAAAGGCAAGTTTTACAGCTCATTTTACAGAGACCAGTAATAATCAGCCTTTCAAGGACCTTTTGGAGGGGAAAATATAATAAAATGGGGTTAAATAATAACAGAGATTATATAAACTCAGTTAAAGATTTTCTTTACATTTTTCTGTAAGTCTACTGAACTAATAAAACCTCAGATCTTTTAACACATTTAAAACTATTCCGAAACTATTTTCTTCAAAATTTCAGTGTAGAAATAGCAAAAACATCTGCTGATTCCGCCCGGCCCTGGCAATGAGTCTTTAATCAATATAAGATCCAGAACACTTCAAACAAGATACTAGACATCCATCATCATGTTATTTTTAAACTGTTGATGACTGTGGCTCATGGGTGGGTTGATAAATAGGCATGTTGATGATATCTGCACTTTCTTAACCCTTGATACACTTCAGTGTTTTTCAATCTGTGAGTCACACAGAAACATCAAATATAAGTACTCTGCGCTTCTGTAGAACAATCTTTTAAAATTACTTTTCTACTCTGACTTCATTATAAAGGTTAACTTGCCACACTAGCACTTTTAGACAATTTGTTTCATTTTAGACTTTTTCTAATGCATTACTGAGGATTAGAATGCATAATTGCAAGAGGAAGAAGGCGAATTTCCCAACAGAACCATGAGTACAATTTACTCAGAACAATTTACTCAAAACTGGTCAATGCATATAATAAAAAGAATAGTGCATGTGAACAAATACAGTATGTAAAATAGAGATTTAGATGGGATGTTTATAATTGAGTCTATTTACATGAGTGACTTATTTTTGAATAACTTAAAATAAGAAAAATGTTGCAACATGTTTTGATGTAAATGTAAACATTTCTAAAAAAAAAAGTTTCTAAAAATTTAAAAGTCTAGCTAACTAACATCAATAACAGTCCTGAAATAATTCACCAGCTCATCTCTAGTTCAATGAGAATGTGTCTGCATGTAGTATAAAAGTGTCTACAGAAAACTCTGAGTGTGGCCTGCTCATGTGTTTTATAACTAAATGCTCCCAGAACAGCAAAGAATGTTAACATTGCAACTGGCCATATTACAGTGAGCAGCGAGCATTAGGTCATATATCTTCATCATCACCAGACTGCTCCTCACAGTGCACACAGCACTCAGTCTCTGAAGCCCAATGGATACGCTCCAGTGGATGGTCACATGATTCTTTTAAGAAACAATCTCTATGAGGGACTAATAATTAAACGTTAGGAAAGATGGGAAATACTAGTTAAAATTTTAGTTAGGAAATATTAGTTGAACACTACTTTGATATCAGGGCTGATACCAGGGCTGTGATATCAGAGCTGGATTTTCTATCTGTAAGACCTGAGGGGACCATTAGGGGTTAGGCTAAGGTTTATATGATGAATGAGATCAATTGGACCACATAGTAAAATTCCAACAAATATGGGAATCCCTTCAGTAATGATTGAAGCACCAAGTTATTTCACAAAGTTAGATACAGAGTGAATGCCCTGTGAGTACACGCTTGTAACTAGACAATAAATGGCTATTCTGAGAAATCCACAATAAAAGACAGTTTGTTTAACGTTTTGTTGTTTTGGTCACTATAATTTTCATACATTCATTAGTGTGATTTCATTTGATTTTTACTATTGGAGCAGGTGAGTGCAGGTTTCTTGACCGTTAATGTAATAGATGTATATAATATACAGAGATTTATCTGAATTTACCTGCCCAACATAGTAGAACTCTTCTGAGTCATTGTCACCCTCTGAATCCTCCTCTATAGCATAATGACACTAGAGAGGTTTCAAAAGCACATAAGAGCATAAGTTATAATTGATATTTAACAAGCCTTTCATTGTCATACCTGTAAATAACATACAGTATGTACAATATGACAACATATGAGAACATAACTGTAAATAACAAATGTCATATTAATAATAAAAACTGGGTTCTTACTGGGGTTTTGTCGGTTTGAAGCTTTGATTTAATAGACAGACAGCTGGTGGCATCATTATTAATACGTATTTCTAAAGAAGGAGTTAAGTCAAAGATTTATTATTATGATATAATATGAACATCAGGTGAATTTCACAGGGAAACAAACATGATGCTTCAGTTTTAATGATAAAATTCTAACACACAAACATTTACAAAAGTACAACTGCTTAGATTCACTGGAAAAAAACTAACTTTACACACAGGCATATTAAAGTGCTAAGAGAACCATTTAGGTCTGGACCATGAGGTGGTTGTGTTTTGCATCTCACAAGTAAAAAAATAAAAGCACTGTTTATGCAGAGGAGTGAGTCAGAAAACATTAAAACTGAAGATACATCAGCAACTATTTATACTGGCCCATTAGTTATAATGCACTGTGCTGGAAATGTCAACACTTTTCTGGACTGGAAAAATATGAGGTGTGATAAGCATCTAATAAGCATCTATTTAACCGCCTGAAGAAATCAGTCAAGACTGCTGCTGTTTTGTCACTTTGTTATAACACATGACTTGATCTGTCCTAAAAATAGGAGCAGAAAAAATCCACTACAATTTCTTTCCATGATATTCAGACAGCTTGTTCTTTAACCTCACAAACAGAGAGTGAGGAACACGCAAAATTGCAATAATTAGACATTTAAATGACTATTCTAAACAAATGTACTACAAAGTATTATCATGGTTTTTAGACATAATACGTGTATGTGTATAATACTATAATGCATGTTTGTTTTGAACATGTACCAAGATAACAACATGATTATTTTGCCATACACCTTTAGGTACCATATAAACATCAATTCTAGCTTAGTGTCATTGTTAGAATGAGATGTTCCACTGTAGTTCAAAAAGAATTGATTCTCAGCCAACAGGGCCTTCACCAGAGGTAAAAATATGCCTGTGAAATGCGCTCTAAACCTGGAAAGTTGCTGGTTTTCATTCCATTTAGGCATGACTTCGAAACTTTAGATCCTTCTACTGGTCCATTGGTTTTCTTTTACAGTTATTTTGACGATATACAAGCACAACAGAGATTCTTACCTGTTGCAATTCTGTGGAAAATCACTGGTATTGGGTCCCTGGTGACTAATACTTCATCAACATTTTCAGAGTTGGACACATATGTGTTATCTGTGATGACAATGATAAGCAGGTTCTGTAAGCTAACAGCAGCTTACATAAAAACTACTAATGTAATCAAGCCTTTACTGACAGTGGTGGCATTAACCATTAAAACACAGTGTACACATAAATGATTAACAGAAATACTAGAGAGCAAACCGGGATATGTGCTAATTCCACTGTGTTATCACATGCGTTCTGTGGCATGATGTCTGATGTCTTCCTCATTCTTATGCAAAGCTGACTGTCTGCCAATGTGCTGTAAATCAGGATAGACTAAATCTCTAGACTAAATCAGCAAAGACCATGTCTAACCTTAGGTTTGGGGAGAAGACTCTTGTGTGATAGATCAAACCATCAAATATCAGTCTCAGATTTACAGAAAGAGCAAAGCCAAAGAATAACAACAAAACTCACTGAGAAACTGCAGTTGTACGTCTTGGTGTGTGTGTAAGTGTGTGTTATGGAGGGTAACTACAAAGATAAATACTTTTAATAACTGCTGTTTACTGATTATTTAAGCAAATTATTTTAATAAGCAAAGGTAATCTGAGGTATGAGTCCACTGAGGAGCTATTCAAAAGCTATTTAATGGTAAAAATGTAGCCTAATCACTACACCTATAAAACTCACTGGGCTTTAGCATTGTGTTGCATTATTTTATGGCCCTTAAGAGAAAAATAACAAACACTGTTTCTAACTTAAAGTACTGTGATGCTATAATTAAAAGACAGAATTGAGACAACAGAACGAGTATATAGAGCAGATGTTCTACAGCACATTTCTCACACATGCTGTCCAGTTTTATTACTATTAGCTTAGGATCAGTTGTATCATCTGTCACTTTTATACGACACACCCTACATCTTCTGTGCTGCCAGCCCAGTTATACTTCACCGATCGAATGACATTCTGAACAATGGCCCCTTATTGTAACACATTTAAAACTGCTCTATCTTTCTGATCAATGTAGTTGGTAGTAGGGTTGAGAGTTTGAGCGTTTCTGAAATATATCCATCCATCCATTTGTGCAATACCTGGATAATCATCAGAGACGTGAACAGAGTAGGAGACCCTGAAAGAAACACAAACATTAGCATAAGACACAGATTCAAACATAAGTTTTTAATGCGTTGTACTGCATGGACACACGTTCTAAAAGTAAAATTACTTAAAATTACTGCAGTTTCTTCTGAGACTTTGCACCTGTGTCAGTCTTAGTATAATGCAATCATCCATTTCATTTACTGTAGCTGACTCAGCTGTAAATAACTGAATCAATAAAGTGTGACTCAACGTTTTCATCAAATACATCCATAAATTAACAAATTTTACATTCCACACAGTTCATATAATGGCTTGTTACTAAAATTAAATCAAATAATCAGAATGTTTTGGTTAAGTGCTTAATACAAAGCTACAGAGACAGAAAACTTAATTAAATAAAAATCTTCTTACAGTTACACGGCCTGGCAGATTTGAGAAGATGGAATATGCAGCTGAAAGTGACATAAGTGTTTTTTTTCCTGCTTTACAGAACAGACTATCAGGAAGCTGAAGGGTGGTACCCACATGTCCAAAACACAGCTACTCTAAACACTTCAGTAAAAGGTAATTAAGGAAAGTGTGGTCTCCATTTCATGCAATCAAGTAAATAAGGTTTCAAAAGAGACAACAGGACACCGTCTCCTGTAAAGCAACTTGAATTATTGATTAGGAGATTAAGTTGCTAAAAAGCCTTATTTTGATTAGCCAGAAACTGGCAAACTCATAAATTACCACAACACCCAAAATTCTTCTGGCATATGAGCATCCAAGTGACCTTTACAACAAGAGTGTGGACTGTATATAAATTTATAGTTAACACACAGCTACATAAACACTTTTTTGTAAAGAAATATTACACATACAAAAAGTGTCACTGTTTATCATATGGTAGGGCAAATGATGTTGACTGTTGAAGTAAATATCTAAACTACAGTAAGATAAGGCCAACAGAACAATCCCTATTGTTGAGCCCTGCATTATAACCAGCAAGTTAAAACATATTATGCAGTGTATACAGACTGACAACCACTGATATGGAAAGTGATACTAGTCTAAAAGTTACTGAGATGAATACACATAGAGAAATTGATTCAGTGGAAGTGAAACTTCTCCTGAGGTTTTACCCAGGATAGTGTCACTCAAAAAGCATTTCTCACAATGACACCTGTATATGTCTAAAAATAACAGGTTTTGCATGATGTGGTTCTTTTGGTTGTGAACATGTACCAAACATCTGCTACGTGACAGTAACCACATTTACATGCACACTCATTCCAATTAAAAGGTTCCAGTTGACTGTTTACACAAGATGTTATCTAATAGGATCTGGTGTTTACATGTGCTGGTGCTGTCAATGTAACTTGTGACATATGCATATTATCATATGTCCTGTCTGCTGCATTTGAAATCCTGTCAGAATGGAGGTGTGTTATTTCTTATGTGGGCTACTTTCATGTGAAGTGTTTGAGTTGTGAAAAGTTATAAACCAGACCACGTCCAGACCAGGCATGCACAGAAGGTCGTAGACTCATTAAGTAATCAGTTTAACATGTTTACATGGTGGACTTTTTGATGGATCGGTTTATAAAAAGATTTATCTCACCCCTCTCAAACCAATTAAAATTGTGATTGGTTTGGACACTTTTATTAGAATTGAGGTGTTTACATTAAGCATATTCAGATTGGACTTTTTAACCAATTACAGTCGGAATACATTGCTTCATGTAAACAAACCTAGTAACTGTTCAAAATATGTTAAGTTGGTGTGCGTTTCAGTTACACAAATTAACAAACTTTGTGATTATTTTCTTATTAGCTGATTATTTCTTTAGTTAACCTACCAATAAATACTGTAATTTCTGCCATTAATTTTTTAATGTTTTATACTTTCTTAGTTGTGAGTAATTTATTTAGCCTAAAGCCTAAATACACATATGTGTGAACAGCCGAAGTCACAGCTGCATTCAGGTTACCATAGCGATTGCATTAAAAAAAATCACAAATGCCAATCCATCAGATAACAACCAGGTATGACTTTAAATGCTTTGTAAGCAAGTGCAGAGAGTGTGTTTGAGCCGTGCATCTCACAGCTCGCACCCACGGCAGCTCCGGTGGATCATTTCTCTGTCTCCATGAATAAACCAAACCTGTCACTGTGGCTCTTACATTAGATGGTCACAAAAAGCAAGTCTGCTGAATGCTATTGTAGTATATAAGTGTCATGTCTATTGTACAATTTACAGGTACAAATTCACAGGAAATTCAAGTACTTTAAAGGATAGTTCACTGGAATCTAAAAAGTCACAGTTTACTCACTTTTGTGTTATTTAAAGCCCATATTACTTTCCAAATGATCTTTCTTTCTTTTGTGGAACTTTGACATTCTGCTAAATATCTCCTTTTGTGCTTCACACAAGACAGAATATCATACAGGTTTGGAACAACACAAGGATCAATAAATGATGACAGAATTTTCAGTATTGGGGGGCCCATCCCTTTAAGGACAAGGTAATTACAGCTAGCGTCTTGTTTCAAACTGATGCTAGTACACCTGAAACTTGTACTCACAGACAGAAACAAAGCAACATAGAGTCTCACACTAGAAAACTTGAAAGATTCTATTTTATATGTGCACTGAACTATATTCCTATTGTAATGTCAAAAAATGTAATATGACTGAATGCATTTGGTTACACACTTACTTTACATTTACATTTAGGCATTTAGCAGACGCTTTTATTCAAAGTGACTCACAAGGTGAGGAAAACAATTAAGCGATAAACCAACAAAACTAACTTTCAAGGGTAGATCAGGTGGAAATAGATCTTTCAGATAAAAACAGCAAGCTCGTTCAATATGTGCGTTTATATTTTCTAAGCAAATCATGTATTTAAGCTCATTGCATTGTGACTGCTATATCTGATTCTATAGCTTGGGATGGTTATACTGCTGGCTCAGTTTGAAACTGTCTACAGTACTCTGACAGCTGCTGTGGTTTATGTAACATTTTATTGGTATAACTGTCAGAAAAGTTCATGCCAACGTGAACATACCAAATTACTTCTGTTGTTGATGCTTTCGTTGTCTTGAACATGCAACACCTCCAACATAAAATATGGCAAACTTTTAAAAATGCTATTTTCCTATCTATTTAAGGAATTATTACAGTAGTTTGCACGTTTTTATATAGTATGCCAAATAATCTAAACTTATTTACTCCCAGTGGTCTTTCAGCATCCATACCTAATGCAACAATATTTGTTTGAATTAGAGCTTGTCACAATTTAGCACATGGTAATTATGGTAATTCAGTTAAAACAAAATGATGACACTCAAAACATAATTTGTGTTGATCTCGGTCATGATAGATTAATCATGAGGAACCACTATATCTTTGGGATTATGGGCTTGTCTATTCTTTTTATAGCTTATAAAATATCCTCCATCCAATCTGGTAACATAAGAAGAGTGATCTCCATGTGAATGTTTGAGAAAGGTTTGTTGTATCAAACATCAGGTATATCCAATATCAGGATTACCTCCTTTTGAACAAAAAAAGACAAGAATACAAAAATGACAAAAGGCAAAAAGTAGGTCCTTCGTCTAAATTACTACAAGTAAACACAGATCCCTAAGTAAACAGTTAAAGTTACTCATACTGCAGTAACTAGAGGTTGCAACTCTACAAAAAGGATGTGCTACTTCCTTCAACGGCAAAATGCAATAATTTTTGCGTGCTCATTTCCTTCTTATAATGCAAGACACCACCGTTCAGAACAAGAGTGACATTTGCAGACTGGTTTAAGAGGGTGACAGGGAGCTCCCATTTCATCTAAAACTCCTAAATGAACCAAGCTCTGCTGAGACCAACTAATAAACACATTAAGACATGATCGAATCTGCAGTACTACAATGTAATTAAATGAGAGCAAAACAAATATGTAATTGACAAAGACAACATTTAATAATGTAGTAAAAAACTCAATAAAGTATATCAATGAATAAATGTGCTTTAAATTTTTTATAATAATCAGATGGGGTGCCATTTATTTCCCTACATAGCCGAATATATGTACATGCACAAAAAATGTTTTAGTGTAATAATTACTATGAAACACAAAAACATAAAAAGGTATAATGATAATAGAACAAATCACTTTACATACCAACTGCCAACAGTAATTAAATCTTGAAGACCTTAATTAATATTAATATTATTATTGCAAAGACAGACTTCGCCATTTTGCATTCATAACTCTTCCCAGGACTTTCTTATCTGTACTGCTACTGCTCTAGTGAGTCTGAAGTGCTTTCCTGGACAACTCATTTTTAATTAGCATATTTATCATAGCATTTGCATGACTATAAGAACAAAACACTACAACTGTGCTCCTTTGTAACAAAGGCTGGTTGCTTTAAATGT
Organism: Ambastaia sidthimunki; assembly: GCA_036877625.1. Taxonomy (NCBI): domain Eukaryota; kingdom Metazoa; phylum Chordata; class Actinopteri; order Cypriniformes; family Botiidae; genus Ambastaia; species Ambastaia sidthimunki. The sequence continues at coordinate 35,115 of JAZGTK010000155.1, forward strand.
TTTACTCATCTAAATGGCCTCAAGCTCAAATTTCGATTTGGTATCTTGACTGACTTCACTGGTTTGTGGCGTTGCAAAACGCCAAATAAGTTCCATTTTAACCAAGAAAACTGATGTCCATGTTTCATCTGGTGTAAAGGTTCAAATAATATGTTCTCATAACCGAGTTGTTTGTAGTAAATAGGTCATCAGAATGGAAAGACAGCCCTTACAAGAACCACAGCAACGATGTTCTTCTCGTGTTACCTTTCACCAGACAATAATGCGTGTGAGACACAAGACTGGGTCAGGCAGAACTTGCCACTTGACACCAAGCTTCCCAGATTAAACCAAAGACACTTCAGAAGTTCGCTTTTGAAATTTGAAAGCTTTTTCTAACTGTATTTGAACACAATAGCACCTTTCTTATAAATGTTGCGTTTTCAGACATAGTTAAAAAAAGAAAAGAAAGGGACATTAACATTCTCTCTGGATTCTTCAGATTGTAACTTAATATTTGTATTCTTTTAATGTAAGAAGCACAGCAGATGACACACTAATATCACTGTGAAAGCATGTCAACTTCTAATATATCAACGTCAGAATACAAGGTAATTAATTATATGCAAATTCAATCTATTGTTAATTGTGGTGGAGCTACAAGACTGCTTGTGCATCCTAAGGTGATAACAGCACATTTATCAGTGCACAGAATTTGATAAGAACTGCTGTTGACCACTAGAAAAGTGAGCAGAGATAATAAAGAGGCAGTTTTGGGAGTTCTTAATGTATTATGTGGAAACAATAGCATCTCTGCATTTGTTAAAATTGATATGAAATAATAATAATAGTATTGAAATAATAGTGTCAATAGTACATACATCTTATAACCAACGCAAAACCATAAAAAACATCCAGCAGGCATAGGCTATTGCACACAGCCGTAGTCAACATGTTGACTGACAGAAGTTTAAATAGTCACTATGTCAGTAAATAGTACCAGTCATGTCCTTTAAATCAAAATAATACATTCTATTAAATTTACCTTTTATGTCCTTTAGAATAGGTGAATGTGAAGGTGGAGTCTGAGAATCGAAAGTCTGAAACAGACAATTAAGATAAATGTAAGACAAACGTGCAATTTAACAGACAGGACCACAAATAAAGTCCCTTTCGCCAAGCGTAGTCTCCATGGAAACATCAACAGGGGATGTCCACTGACAAAGCATATACAAGACTTGTATTGACAGCTGGTAAGTATTTAGGTACACAAACTGTAGATAATAATTTGTATGCTCAACCTTATTGATGCATGGACAAATTAAAAACAGATTCACCAACACCCGCAAAGCATGCTTATGTCTTTATTACGATTATTTTATTCTAAGAACAGTATATATTGTAGCTCACGTTTTGGTAGGCCCTTAGTTGCAGTTGATAACTGCATATTATAAGTACATCTATATCTAGGTAAATTGCAGACACTTAACAACAACAGTAACATACATACTTTCCACCATAATGGGGTTTTATGAGACTGAATATATAAAGCAATAGTATCGATAGTAAGGCTGACAGTCTATGAATTATGCTCGGCTGCCCTCTGTTCGGTATCTTGGAGTGAATCTATGGAAAATGTTTAAAACAGCACTCTTAATACAAGGCAATGGAAACTTACCAGAAAACAGGCAGTCTTTCTCTGCCTTACACCTATGAATTACGATGTCGACGTCTTTTTGAATCCTCTCTTGCCTTGAACACATCCCCATGAAATAACACACACTAGAATGGCTTCTCTAACTAATATTCAGCACAAACAAATGATTTCCCTCCTCTTACAGGCACGGTGTGTATGTGGAACAGTAAAAACACGGTCTTTGACGCCTGCTGTAACAATTCCAGGTGTGTCACCGTTTCATCTCGTCTAACAATAGCCTCGATCGCATCGACACAGCAAATAGCTCTTGCTCGCTTTCATAAAGGTATCACTTTTACACCGGAAGCATCCCTCAATGGTCCTCATAACTCTGCTGAACCCAACAATGGCGATATCGAAAGCCACAGTCTTCAAGTAAAACAACGCAAGCGTGAGCGTCCGAACGTCACGGGAAGAGCCGGAGTTGTGCACCGGGAATATTAGTGTGGGAATCCTGTGATTGCATCTACGAACCCGGTGGGAACGGAAATCACAACAAGGCGAACGGTGTCGTGGACGTGTTTTTCTCCCCACGCGTACACTGTGCTGCTGTTGAGCTCTCTGGAGCTACGGCGGCTGGATCTGATCAGCATGTTAGGCTTTTGCAACAGTAAAGGTGGCCGATATTAGAACAAGGAGATCAGTGGATTTTTGCAACCAGTTTTATTTAAAAAAAACTATTATTTTCACTAAACGGCACTCTGTTAGGCATTGATTTTTGCTGCATTGTAATGGTCATTATCAGTTAAAGAAACTGGAGACACATTGGTACAGCATTTATCATAAATTATTTAGCAAAATATTTTGTCTCTAGGGCAATAATGCATTTACCCACTAAACTCTATTCTGAATGCAATCAATATGAACACATCAGAACATTTTTTATCACCCTTCTATTACTGTATTTCTTCTAACTCTGATTCCAAATACAGTCTGTATATAATTTGTCCGCATACATTGTCCCTCGCACCGAATAATGTGTACAAACACATACAAACAAGTACCATGGTGCAACTATGTTTCTATGGATGTGGTATCATGGTAGTATAGTATTCTGGATGTACATTGGAGTACTATTACACATAACTATTACACATGAATATAGTAATTCTATATAAATATCCTGGTTTAATCGTCTGATACCATCACTGTACCACGGTACTGCTGCAGTACTTTTTTGTACATGGTTAATGCATCCAACCATTATTAATGATGAATAATAGCAATAATAATGACAAAATCATCTGTTTAATATAACATCAAGGAGCTGCATTATTAAAACTTAGGTTCCTTTCACACTAAAAGGGAAAAATGTAAAGGATCCTATAGGCCACAGTAGCCCGTCCAGTCTGAAGATGGATGGCTGTATTAGTGGCACTTTGATTAACAGTTTCATCCGGACTTTGGCTGGTGACTCACCAGCTTGGAGTTGCTCCAAGGAGACCCCACCATCCGAGCAGTGCTAAAGCAGGCAAGGCATCTGCTGATGACTGCGGTGGCAGGAAAATCCATCTTCCTGCACTGAGCCAAAAATGAATTTCCCCCTTCCATATCCTCACTCCGATTGAGGATTTAATGCATGTTCTGATGAATATGCATGCAAACACACTCATCATTTTCTCTTTCACATAAATGACATCTCATCTCAGTGCAATGTTGATGAAAGTTGCTGCTGGTATGCAATGCAGAACTTTGTTAATGATTCCTCACTGCCGCCAGCAACATATTATTAAGCTGTCTTTGCATTGATTATACCATTATGGGGGTGATAAAAGAACTTGTGTGATGAAAATAAAAGATATTTTTGAGAGGAATTATGCTTAAAGAGCTCTCCAGGAAGCACTACATAAAAGTACGTACATATACATGAGGTGAGCAAGTTTACCAATGATGAGAAGAGAATTTAAAGAGAGGGAGAGAAGATGGAAGACAGAAACAAGGAGATGGAGAAGAAAGCAGAGGAAAAGGTCCTGTGCTGAACTCGGCTCATTAATTCCAGTTTCACAGTGAGACAAACAGTTGGTGACTGTGAGAGCACATATGCACTCAGATGCTTTTATTATCACGTCTGCATTGTAGATAAAGTGTGCTTAAGAGCCTGAAAACATAAGATCCAATTTACCAATAATCTTCTTTGCATTATCACAGGCTTTGAGCTGGATATGTCTGTTTGCTGAGTAATAAAATCTTCTTTGTTACATAATCATTCAGTGGAATATTGGCCAGATGTCTGTTTTCAAAGTTCTTGCTAGACTACTGGAAATTAGTTATGTGTTGATGCAGACATATTTTCATCTAATAACCTTTTTCATAAAACTGAATTATCCAATAGGAATCATGATCACAAATGTTCTCACGTGTGTGTTGTGGCTGGGAAGGTTGATGTGAGGATCATCTTTTATTCAGATGTCTCCCTTCAACAATATATCTCCCATGAGTAACATTATTAATCTGGGATTTGAAATGTCTTACAAATACATCTAATTTTATAATGAAGACACCAGTGGCAGTCCTGGCTCACTTGGTGGCCCAGGTAAAACATACAGTATGTACGTTCAGTATACAGTACAGTATACAGTAACTTTTAATTTAGCATGCATGGCCCAGTTATTTGCATGCATTCATTGCATGAAACTGTTCTGACATTTTGAAAGTAACACCTTTTGTGTGCCACAGGAAAAGAAAAATGTTTTTTTGCGTGATGTTTTGCATGATGTAAGGGAAAGTAGATGATGACGTGCAACTGCATTGGTTTGACCAAATTTACGTTAATGAGTTCTTTTTGAAATTTACATAAACAAACATCTTTTTACCTACAATACTCAAACAATACCTCAAACCAATTCTGAGGAGAATCTGAGGAGGCTCAGTTTGAATAGGCATGTTGCTTATGATGATGGGTTGGTGGAACGTGGCCATTCAGCCCATATTTTTACAAAACCGATTATGTTGAATGCTCATTTAGCTCCCAGATGGGAACTGAGGTCTTAGATTGGTTGGCAGGCACAGAGCCACTATAGCCCAGTGGGCATACATGTGTGGTAATGTCATTTGTTAGCACACAAGAGAGTTTGGATCTGTTCATTCGCTCGAGTGTCTCAATTCCCCTCTGTTGCTCACCGTACGCTAGCCCTGGAATGAAACCAGCATTCCAAAAATGACTGCAAATGTGTACAGTAATCATTTTTCCTAGCTTGCTGGAAGCACCTTTCTGAGACACACTCTGAGGAGACTAGTGGTCACCTGGAGGTTTCCTGATGCAATTTACAGCAGATCATAGACAAATGTGTGTTTCTCTGCCTCCACAGTCATTCTTGTGGCCTCCATTGATGTAGCTTAGAAAATACAAACTAAGGTTGGGTCTTAATTTATTGGACCATAAAAGCTGCCACATACATTTTTTAATATAGCCTCATACTTTGCTGTGATTGGGTATCAAGTCTATAGCTATAACAGGAATGCTTTGGAATATTTTTAGATAATGAGAGATATTTTCTTTCAGATAAGACAGCTCAAACATGCATTTTATCTGGAAATAGGCTTAAACCTTGCCTATAAAAATGAGAAAAAATTACAAAAGGAGGCCACGGCTAATCACAGCCTGCTGATAATCTAACAGCACAATTATAAATGTGATATTGCCTTTATAAAGAACTTACACTTTATTCAGTACATCACTGATTCACTCAAGTAACCAACTATATTTTTGCCAACTAACAATATTAAACTGTAACATGCAAAAGTGTTAAAAACGATAAATGATGTTCCAGGCATCAAAGTGCATAAGGCTCTGCAAATACCTGCTGGTAATGGCTAGAAGTTCATCTTTAACATCAATGACCTGGGACTGCTCAGCAGCTTCCCCTGGTGACAGACAGAACATCTGATCTGAGCCTTTAATTGACTAAATCATATCTCATGATTAGATAACCCAGACGAATTGTACCGACTGCAATGTCTCTCTGTGCTCAGAGAAGAACAAAGCTTTCTCTTGATCCTTCATTACACCCTGTGTCTCCCCCTGTTGGATGTCTTTAAATGTTTACATGTGGTGGAACTCACCATGGAAAATCTGTTTGAAGTAAAGAGGTCGATTTTTATGGGCAGATGCTTCGCCTCCACCTAGACTGAACCCTAGACCAGCTGCTGTCTTCTGTAATTCCACACTCAACGCCCCATCAAGGCCCACCTCCAGCACCTCCAGCAGCTAATTAGCAACAGATAAAGTTCTTTTCCAGGATATTGTTCTATTATACATATTTTTGCACAGTATTTGCTTTTGCTTGCATAAACTGTTAATCCACTATGAGGAGGGAGAAATCTACTTTTATCTGCATATAAGGTGAGTAATTTTTGCTATTATATTTACCCTAATAATTCTTTACTGGCTTTATTCTGCCTGAAACTGTTTGTATGGCCAGTCTAACAGAGGGTAACTGTTTAATAATCTTCATTGAGTGACTGTGTGTTAGTCTATTATATGTTCCAAAGGAAAGTGGTTTCTGCAAATACTCCAAGGGGGTGAAAATACATTATTGTATTATTATTACAAACATGATGTAAAAATGGCTACATAAATTTAACTTCCTGTTTTAGCTTATAGAAATACCAGCTTACAGTAATACATTTCTGTTGCAGATCTATCCCTCCATCGGTGCTAAAACCCAATCCAGATCCATCCTCTTTGGTTAAGATAAAGTATATTTCATCTTTAACCTAGACACAAAAGACTAATAAAAGACTGATTAACAGTTTGTTGATTTAAAAAATAAGCAGCTGTTCTGGATTTACCTGGTTGAGGAGAAACATAAAATAGAATAAAAAGTAAATATATAATAATAGGCTATAAATAGTTTAGGAAAACAACAGATGTTTCTGTTAAAAGCACTTTATCTGTCAAAAAGGCAATAAATATAAAACAATGTGAGCTATACAAGTAAAAAATAAACCACAATAAAAGCATTTTTGTAATTGCTTCTGCTCTATTTAAACATCTTCTCCATCCCTTAAAAAACTTCCAAATGTCAAAGTCTTTTGACTTAAAATAGCTTTCAAAAAGACATTGAAACATAACTGATATGTAAACAAATAGCATTACAATATAAGACTTATTGTAAATTTTATTCAAAGGGCACAGAGAATAGGTACACATTAAAAAGAATACATTTACACACAGCTGATAAATGCTCATATTTATGAATGTGCAGTATATGTTTCATTTATATGATGGACATACATTGTACAGTATCATCAATCACATATAAACATGAGATGACAGGCAGACACATAACAAACATTAATATACTATGGACCTTAATCAGTACAGTTGACAAAAAGAAAATCTCTTTGCAATGAATATTTTAACTGTCACAGCAAAACAGTAGTTAGTGCAGTTACAATAACTCTACACACTAAATTGACAAAAAGCCACTAAGAAGCATTAGAACTGTTAACCTATACATTTTTGGTGTCTACATTAATGTATAGATTACTACACACATAAAGTAATCAAGAGTCACCACTGACAAACAGCCAGCAGCCTGCATTCCTTTAAACTGTTGTAGAGTACTGCTAGAAAGGGGCAGCCTGTAGTACTCCTATCTCTTTAGGGCAGCATGAGTGACAGTCTGAGCTCTTTATGCTAACAGTCTCTTGTGAAAGATAAACAAGAACTGTTTAAGTTGTTCTAAACTTATTATTGATTAAATCCAGAACACCAAACTCTGGCTGCTACTTCTGAGACTGGCTTCTTAATTTCTAAGGTTAACGTGATTGGCAGGTTATGCATGAGGTCACAGATCTCCTCATAGGTGAATGTACACACATGGTGTTTCACCGACTGTTACAATCTCATTACCAACACTCATCTTCCTGGAGGCTTCCTGGTGAATAGATCAAAAGAGAAACAGGTAAAATACCTCAGATTTATTTTAGAGGAACCTCAACCACCCCAACCACAACCAGATGTGAATATTTTGGATGCCTACAACACCCAACATTTCGACAGCATTATTTGTCCAGTGTCATCTCACTGCTGTAGTGCAAAGTACTGTTTCAAACCCATATGCTGTAACTCTTGCCCTGCAGTGACAGTTCAGTGGCAGCACTAGCCACAAGTCACTATTGATTTTCCCTTGAATGTTAAGACCTGCATTCATTTTTGTGTTCCACATAAATAAATAACAGCATACAGGTTTTGAATGAAAAGAGGGTGAAAAAACATTTGTGGAATTATCATTTTGGGTTGAACTTTTCCTTTAACTTTAACTTTAACTAAAGTTTGTAGAAAAATGCCTATTGTGACAGGACACAAGAAAGACATGCATGAAAATGTCAAATTCAGATCAATCTGAATGAAAAGAGGGTGAAAAGAGGGTGAAAAAACATTTGTGGAATTATCATTTTGGGTTGAACTTTTCCTTTAACTTTAACTAAAGTTTGTAGAAAAATGCCTATTGTGACAGGACACAAGAAAGACATGCATGAAAATGTCAAATTCAGATCAATCACTAAATGTTGGAGAGCTCCTCTGCTGAATGTTAAACAAGCATGAAATTCCAACAAAACATCACATGGCCTCCAAACTACCCTCTCTGCAACACCTCCTGGTCTCTGTTCTGTGATCACCTTCAGTGGAGAAGACTTGAACTCCAAATCCAGACCAAAGACTCCATGTCACTATGCTGCAGCATTACAATCTCAATGGTGCAGACCGCAGCACTGGATTCCTCTTCTTTGCAGTGTAGCAGTCTGCAAGGCAGCTGTGTGCTGTTCTGATATTCTGGCTAGCGGCTGTTGGAACTATGGTTGGGTCTTCACCCTTGCTCATCTGAGGAGGGTTGGGGCACTCAATGTTCATCATGCTCTTCACACAAGTCATGGCTTTGTGCTCCAGCTTGGGTGAGTGTTTAAACTCCTGTCCTTCTCGATTTAGCTAATTTTTCATGTTCAGGTTGGTTCCTCCAACTGCCCCAGTGTTGTGATCCAACATCAAATGGGCATGTAGAGAGATTCAGTGCCAGGTGGCCCATTAGATCCTTCCTGAGATTCCAGTGAGCTGTCATAGAGTAGAGTGACCAGCTCGCTGCTGTTTTGTCTGTGACTTTTGCTACTATCTTCCTCCTTCTTTCAGTCAATCTCTGATAGCCAGTGAGACTAAAGTGCTGCTAAGCCTCACCCACACAAGAACATACACTTATATACACAGGGAAACACAAAGATGCAGTGGTGCTAACGTGTGGCTGAGGTGCTGCTGTTTCCTCTATTGATGTATTACAGCACCTGCTGCTGTGCAGCATGTCATCATCACTGGATCCCATCGCCGTGGTCTCTGAGGATGAAGACTGACTGGGTACATGATGAACAGAGAAATACTGAGAGAGTTCTGCCTCTGAACTTAATTCGCCTTGCTGCAGGGCCAGATAAAGGCAGAAGGCAGATTTGATCAGACTGATCTGTGGTGTTTAAATGTTTACTTTAAACTTCACTGTTAAAGATCAACATTAAATACTTTAAACTTCACTGTTAAAGATCAACATTAAATAAATTCTTTTATGAATACCTGACACAAGTATGAATTTTGACACAAGTATGAATTAAAAAAAAACTACTAACCTTTTCTCCTCTCTCCCAACAGGTATCACATCTATCAAGCATTGAAATGTAAAATTTTAACTGTGTACAGCCGATGTTATTGCCTTCTTTACGTTTTATTGCTTCTTTGTTTTCCTCACCTTGTAAGTCACTTTGGATAAAAGCATCTGCTAAATGCCTAAATGTAAATTTATTTATTTTTTATTTTAAATTTGAACTTATTTTTTGCCTTTTTTATAAATTACTTTAACATTTTAAATGTAAACTACAACATTTAAAGTTTCATTATTTAAAGTCCAAATATGTTGTCTTCATGGTCCAGCTAAGCGCAGGGTTTCCATCATCCTGCATGATTTTAACAGTGGGAGATAAGCTCTTGGATGGCAGGGCTGTGCAAGAGAGCACAAAAATAACAACAGTCTGAGAATCTGAAATAGACAAATCGATCCAGACTGTGAATCAAACAAAACTTTGCTGTATTCCCTGTTGACAATCATTCAGGAGACCACAGCTCATTTAGAATTTAGAATAGAAGACAAATATTTGTAGAAACTTGGTGAATAAATAATTACAGACTTTTATTCCTAAGTGCACATACTATGTATGTGTCCATCTCTTGTTCAGAGACCTGAACCAGATAAGGCCATGAGGACCACAGTAATCTAATTTCTAATTTTTAATTCTGATTCTTAAAATGGCACTTGCTATATTATAATATATAACACAAAACAAAATAAGTCGAAAACGTATTCAAAACATATTTTGATAATGAGAATAGTATTACGAAAATATCATTACTGACCTCCAGGTGGCACTGTGAATTAACGAAATAGAATCTTTTTTTGCATAACAAGACTGAATATACAAATGTTAATTTATACGTACTTGATATCCAAAATCTGTAATCTTCAAACTAGCTGTCCTTCCTTAACCTTTGCTTAACAGTTTAGCATGAGATGTACAGGTGTAATCCGCCAGATGAGAATCTGATCCAGTACTCACGCAACGTGTCAGATGCTGTCCAGTTTATCCAACAACTGTAAAACAACCCAACAGCACACGGATGAATAACTCTCCGACAAATAAACTGATGTCAGTCAGGAGGTAAAACTAACATTCACAATTCAAATGAATGAAAAGAAATGAATGAAAACGCATAGTAGTTTAAGTATTTTAGTTTTAGTCCAAAGTCTACTGGACTAGACTAGACACCAGTTTTTAAGGTTTTATAATGTGGTTCTCAGAATGAGAAAAACTTTGCGTTTTTGATGGAAAAAAATCACTAAACAAAAAGAATAAATAAAAGAAAGAAAAACGTCTGTTAATACTAATAGTTAACACTATACATGCTTTGATGAATCATGAGCAATACTGAACACCATAACTTGGTTGTAACTGAAACTTGGAAAACTTGAAACTTGGTTGATTTAAACATTTATAAACGTTGTTAGAATTCACAAATGTGAAATAAATGATTGAATTAGTTAAGAAAAGGGATATTCATCATAATAGCCTATCCGGGAAAAGTGGGCGCGCGTTATTTAGTAATAATAAAACCCGTGTAAATCTCTGTTAGTGAACATTTGTCTTAGATAAAACAACTGCAGTACAAAAACAGCTTTGTTTCACGCGAGAAAGTAGGCTAATAACTCCATGGGTTTAGTTTAAAACTAAAGTTTTAAATCTCATTAAAACTAATGTAAAAATAAACTAAAACTTACCATTAATTATAATTACAATATAACACCAATAAAATTCGTTGCAAGTCAGATCATTAATTTAGTTATTAATCTGGGATAAAGTTTAATATGTTAAACAAATAAGCAGTTCTCTATTCTTTATTGTATGAAACGAACTCGTCAAGTTTGACAAGTCTTCATCAAAGGTTAGAGCAAAAGCTATATGTGGGTAGGTTTTTACACATGCATGTTCGTTGTGGATACTGACATTGACAGTGGGAGGGGCATTAGAATAACATTTTAACAAGGTGAAAACTAAAAAAAAAGTTAATACAGTCCTTGTATTTGCTGGTCTCAGACATACAGATGAATGTTATGCAGTGGAGGGTAAGATAAAAAAAATATTGCCATAATCCAAAACCAACAGGCATTGATTTAAAAAAATAAAATTAAATATTGATTTAAAAAGTAACAGATGATGTCTGAGGCACTTTCAAACCATGGTTTATTTCACGGTAGTAAGAAAGTATATACATTGTCTCTCATTGTCTCTTTATAGCATGTTCTAAAGTTACACGTGTTTTAAATTTTCTTTTCTTCTAAAACACTTTTCTGACACCTAAAAACTCCACCAAGGTGACTTTTTTCAAACAGCTGGTGAATTTTCCAAAACATCGCTACATACAATAAACTACTGAAGCGTTTATCAACATGGTGAAAAGAAACAAAGGGCAAAATGAAAGTTGTTGATTTAAACAATTGCTATTAAAATGAATACAAAATTAACATGCATTGAACAAAGGCTTCCTCAACAGATCATGTAATCATGTAAAAGTAAAATGAAGGCATGCTTGTGCTAGCTTTTACATGCCAGGCAAAATTATAAAGATTGATACATTTTGCGCATATGATAAGCAGCATACACAAGAACTATAAACATATTAAACTAGATTGTGACCAAAAGCAATACTGCTTATGCACTGCTGAATAAACTATCCTTCTGCTGCTAATTATAATAAAATACTATCAAAAATATACTGATTCAAGAAAATGGAGGAATCTGATCTTACATATAAAACTCACATTTTTAAAGGTTATGATTATGCAATCTTAGGTTTGGGAGTACAATGTAAGTATATTTTTATACATTCAAAACTCCACCACAAAACATCTTTTATCTTACAGAGTTAGTACTGAAAAAATTATTGAAAATGACATTGTGTGCCATACAAATGTTTATTTTCAGGAAGCAAAATTCCTCAAATTCTTGTGATCCTCCATTTAGTTTCTCGCAGGTATATACAAATGGAATGTAGTCTCTATTCAATAAGCATTTTTAGCAGCACCCATAGATTTCCGAATCAAGATCCATTAATGCCACATCACTAAGAGCTACATTACATATTGCACCTAAAGAGCCACCCATTCTATAACCAATCTCAGGCACGTTAAAATACATTTTAGTTCAATCTTTAAATAACACAAGTGGAAGTTAATAAAAAGGTTTTAGAATGTGTTAATAAATGGATGAAGTCTGAGAGGTAGTATTTTTGAGGTTTTTAGGACAGAAAAGAGAGTCTATCTTAGATAACAGAGAGTCTGGTACTGTTATCTATGGCTGCAGAAATGGAAATCTGGTCTGCAAAATAACACAAACTCCCTGTTTAAATACAATATGACCACTTAACATTGACTATTTAATCAATTTAATAAATTGTCAAACCTTGTTTATAAACTCTATAAATTCTCTCCCATCCAGATCTCCACATCTTTTTGATAGCGTAATTTCCTCTCTGTGCATTTAGATTTTAATGCTGTTCGGACAGAATTCACTATACACATGGCCTGCTTTCTTTGTTCCAGTTCTAAAAACATGAAGCTGACATCAGCAGCATTCACATACACATATACTGCACACCTGTTAGCAAAACAGGATTCAGTCCTTGTTAGCATTTTTGGTTTCTTTTTAAGCTCCATTAACAATATGAAAAATATGAAAATGAACATGTTGAATTAAAATACATGATACACTGCAGTGTACTTTATTTTCTTGTACATCTGTTCAGCTGTACCATAGGCAGATACTGTAGTGTAAGTGCACACAGCTTTTATCACATACTGCAATTACAATGAAACTAATTAGGGAGGCATGAAACAAAAGACCAAGCAATGGAAAAAAACAAGTGCAAAATAAATCCCTATTACCTTGATTGCAAAGGCACCAACAGAGATGTCAAGGCAAGAAAATCACAAAGACAAGACATTTTGTTCAGTGATGCAATAGGTAAATGTTGCAACAGTCTACAGTGAGTAGACACCTAATTGCACTGAACTGAACTATAAACAATATATAACGATAAAAGGACAAATCAAATTTGTGTGCTTTTTCAAACAAATGACAGCAACTCGTTGGTCAATCTTGCAAAGAGAGGAGTGACAAAGTGAGATATCTACAAGAAATGACCAGTTTGACACACCAGGATTCTCAAACCTGCTTTTACTAGTCCAACCGTTTATTTTTGTGTCACTCGTTTACCAGAGATGAACCTGCTTCATTTGGTGAAGGCAGCCACCACGGCCCAGAGCAGCTCATTGGCGTTGGTCTTCATACTTTCACCCTCGGGTTCCAGGTCCAGCAGCTGTCGTACTCTCTTCATGGCAAGATCGTACTGGTCATCCAGTAATGGGGCGAACGCGTTCTCCAGGACGTCAGAGGAATGGGCAAGGAAAATAAGGGCCAGAAGACGCCTGTCCATTCGGTGGGGGTCGTTCACCCACCTTTCCAGCACGGCCTCTTGCACCTTCTTAATAAGACGCTGTTTAATATTATTGTTGGTGAGTGGGTGCGTTGTCATGTCAAAGAGAAGAAAGTTCTGTTTCTCGGTGGTGAGGACACCTTTCTCTACGAGGTTCTTGGCCAGGCGCTCTCGGACATTACGCAGCTGATAATGAAGCTTCAGTGGGTTCCATGTCTCTCCTGCAAAAAAACAAACAAACATCCGCTTATGTTCACTAATTTTCTGACAAGGACATACAATAAAGGAATAGTTCACCCCAAAATAAGAAAACTTTCTAACTCTCATGCCATCCATGCCAGATGTATATGATAGATCTCATTGGTTCTTACGTCACATGAATTTTGTTTTTGGATAACCTATTCCTTTAAATTGTTATACCATGACATGTGACCCTGTGCAAACCAAGGTGTCTACTCTAGCCATTCCCTGGCCTGAAATCTTAAGCATTCTACATAAATGTTTGCTCAGATTTTTTCTTTATTTTGCTTCCTTTTGCTCCAATGATGGAGCAGCTATGGCTAAAAAATACAATACTAAAAAGATGTTTCTATTCTGTTCAAGGCTTGAACTCTTATATCATAATCAGCTCTGAATGTTACCAGAAGAAAGAAGCTCTTCATAACTTATTTAAAAACAGAAACAAGTGTCTCAAAAACTTGTTTACTGACAAATACACTGCTCACAAAAATTAGAGGATATTTCAAAATGAATATGAAGCGATTAAAAAAAGTACCGGTACATCAGAAAAGCAAACGATAAGTCAAAGAAAGTTGCGATGAGGCATGGACAGGATCAGATTGTCCAGCAGTTCTTGTGGGACCCTCTGCCACTTCATTTTGAAATATCCCCTAATTTTTGTGAGCAGTGCACTATATATTTATTTACAAATACAAATCATTAAACGTTATTAATGTTTTTATAGCTTTTCTTCTGGATTGAAGCACTTATTTAAATATATCTTTGATGCAGTCTTTGATATATCTGCTTATGGAAGAGAGGTTGCACAGCTGGCAGTCTGTGCAGTCAAAATAACCTAGAGCTAAATGCACTCAAGACAGTGGACATGAAAATGGACTTTAGGAGAAACCCTGAATGGCACTGCCACTGTGGTGTCTTTCAAGTTCCTGGGCTCTATCTTCTCTATCTTCTACAGTGTCTGAAGTGGGGGTGCCACATAGACTCCACTGTAAAGACGCAAAGGTTGTACTTTCTTCCAATTGAGGAAGTTCAACCTGCCACAGGAGCTGCTGACCCAGTTCTACTCAGCAGTTATTGAATCTGTTCAGTGTACTTCAGTAACTGTCTGGTTTGGCTCAGCTACCAAATCAGACCAAACAAAGACTACAACAAACAGTTTGAACTGCATTATTGGTGCTCCCTTGCCAACTGTTGCCTTGCCCACTTGCCCACTGTTCAGGACCTGTAGTCTTCCAGATTAAAGAAAAGGGCAGTAAACAGGCTCTACGCACTCTGGACAACTTCTACTCAACTTCTGCCCTCAGGTCAGCACTTCTGAGCACTGAATAACATAACTTCCAGGCATAGAAGGCCATCTTGCTGGGGGAAACTGCTCCACAAGTGCACTATTTTACTGTCTTTTACTGTGTACATAATGCCATATCATATATTAAAATTTCTACATGTTAACATTTACTGTACTCATCACTTCTTCTGCACATCACATTACAGTACATTCCTGCACAGGTGTACATGTCTGCAAATATGTAAATCCACAGAATATATATAATGTCTCTTATATTTTTATTTTTCCTATTATTTTTCCTCACACACACACACACACACACACACACACACACGCACGTGTGGTATATTTCTCTCACACAGTACACTTGGCATGAGGCCCTTCCTCTCTTTCTGAGCACTGCACTTAGTACTGTGTGTTCAACTAGAAAAATCACAGGACATCTCAGGATCAAAGCAGGTTGTGGTAGTCATTAACATTTGCTAGTCACCGACCAGCTGTAATTCAAGGCTCTGATCTACTTCTGAACAGTTTTTCACACACTTTCTAAATGAGGATGGCAGCTCCTGCCCTCAGACTCTTTGATCTCACCCTCTGACTTCTTTGGCTCTCCATCCTGAGTCCAGCTTCCAGCTGAGCTCATAGCAGGTAACAGAAATCAGCCAACTTCAGATTTTTGTTTACTATGTTAAGGATATTTGGCAGTAATTGTTGGCATAAAAAGTGTACTCAATAAAACATTATATGCAATCTAATTCTAATCTAAAAAATACTAAACCCATAGAGTTCATGGTCGATCAACACTGCACAGAAAATAAACTGCCTTTAAGAGTAATATGTTTATGTTGTTCTTTAAAGACAGGGCAATACTGAGGTAATTAGAATAAATAAACTACAACATTGAGAAACTCAAATGATCTGTGCAGGACTCACCACTGAGTAACTCAATCCAGCTCTGTACAGTCTCAGGAGGCTGGGTTTCCTTTATGTGCTTCAGAGCCTCGTCCAACAGCACATCCCCTGTCGGAGTGTCTGACTTACATATAACCTGAGAAATAAAACAGAAAAGAAATGGCACTCAACATAATAAAGATCTAATGCACAAAAGCACCTGATACATCAAGGGCATAAACACATTTGGGATTAGCTAAATATCATGTGAAGGACGCGAGTTACTTTGAAATCAAAGCTCATTTTTAAAAGAAAATGCGATTTTCAAGCTTACAGCAGATGCCAGTTTAATAAAGAGTTCTCACAGCAGCCAACACTAACCACACAAAGTTGCCTTTTGCCACACATTTAGCAAAGAGCTCCCTCTTGAGGTAGAAACTGCCCTGCACGTTAAGTGTATCAACACCAGAGTGCTAAATTCCACACTCACATAAAGAATATAATCTGAATTTATCCAGATTTGATCAGATTTACTTCAGAGTAATGACAACATACCAATGCTAATCTAAGTTAGTAGGGAACAGTGCAAGTAACCCTTTTACTATTCATTTTGGCGCTGACCTTCATTGTGTTTCAATGCTGTTCAGTTATTGAGGTTTAGTGTTCTACTTTGACCTGTGAATGTTAAAGGTTTAGTTCACCTACAAATGAAAATTCTCTTCTCCTTCTCATGTTGTATATTAAGCTCCAAGCTGCATGTGCTATGTTTTCTGAACTTGACCTTGATTCTGTGCATTGTAAAAAGTGTAAATGTACGTTTTATGGTACTTTTTAGGGTTTGACAGCCACTAGTCTCCATACACTTTCATTTTGTGTAAAGGAACAGCCTGGACTCTCCTTTTGTCTTCCACTTGGAAAAAAAATCATACGTTTTGAGTAACATGGCATATGGGAGTAAATGATGTAGATGTTGGGAAAAGAAGAAGACTTCCATGTAGGGTCATCATTAAATACACCAAACATGTCCCAACCAAGTCAAGACAAGGAAGAAGTTATAAAGTGGTGTTGTTAGGCAACTGAGGGAGTGGAACAAAAAAATAGGAATCTTATAATCAAATCCAGGGGGCTGAAGAGATATCACCTTCCTAGCAAGCAGACTTTTCTTCCTTATACCACAGGCCTCCAGCTGCAACCTTCCGCGTAAAGCCAACTCGATGAGCATGCAGCCCCGCAGGCCTGATGAAATGCAGTCATTCCAGAAGGAGGTGTAGCCCTTGCAAATAAAACAAAGCAAGTCAGTATACACTCCCCATTTGCGGTCAGAGCTTCAGTGTAGCTAAACATGCTCGCATGACAAAAATGTTTCATCATGTTTTGTTGCACAACTTGTGTAAAACTAATACCTGATGTCTGAATGTCTTTAAATTTGAATTTAGTATTTCATTTGTCATTTTAATTTAACACTGTTTGGGGTGTGGCCAGTTCGGTTCAAATTCTAACTTATAAACTTAATAAGACCCAATTCAGAATTTCAGCTCAACCCTCAGGAACAGTTATGGAGCAGTGTTTAGCAGTGGAAGCAAGCAACAGATCTCTTCATCAGGAACAAGGCCTGCTTTGTGATGGATCCAGCCTCCCATTTTAGAGACCACTGCTGTGAAACAACTGGCCTATTTTAAGGTGCTGAGAAAACACTGAAGAAACACACTGCACATGAAATGAAGCACACACACAACAAACCAAGAATGCTGGAAGCAAAATATTTATCACTGTAACCTGCACTAATAATCTGCAAAATAGCATTTTTGTGTTGTTTGACAGGATGCTAAGTAGGGGTTTTTTATTTACTATTTGAGACCTATCTTTTGGATGAAGCTATTTCAACAGAAATTGCAAAATCAACAAATACAGTCAATGATCTTGACTAGTCAAGTGGAGTCAATGAACCAAAAAAGTTAAAAAAGTGGGTGTCATGCACATAGAAACCACTCACACACAAAAGGACACTCAGATTTTTGAGCCAAGTGGATTTCAAATGCAGTCTAAAATGTTCTAAAATAAATAATGTATAAATGTAATAATTATAATAATTTGCACGAGCAGAACTGCCATTATGCCCTTTAAAAAGAGGTGGATTTTATGATGACTCTGCCTGAAATGTTAAAAGGTAAATAAACACAGATAAACATATATAAATACTATTACATCAAATTCAGAGAGGACAGGTCTAAGTGCTACACAATACAATGACATTTTAGAGAATTGTGTTCCTTCATTTTGTTGCAACAGAGTGGAGTAGGGCCAATTTTCATTCTGCATGACAAAGGCTCTCTCAAAAACTGTTACAACAAAGTTGAAAGCACAAAACTATCTACAATGTTGTTTAAAGCTGTAACATTAAGGTTTTCACTGGAATAACCGAACGTGTTTGTGCAGGTGTCCAAATGTTTTAAGTACAGTCATGTAGATGCAGAGGATGACACTTGTTAAGCTGTTACACTTGTTGACATCATGTTCACGAATCTGGTTTTGTATATAAACACCCAGAATGAATAACTCCTCTCACATGGGAGTGATACTTAGAATCTTGAGCTCTGACATCAACACAAGATACTCGCCCTACTAATAACTGACACACAAGCAGATATTCATGCTTATGACTGTGGGTAAAGGCTAACCGTGAGAGCATTGACGGGTGTTGGGAAAGATCAACTAAATGCAAAGTGATTTTCTTTCATCCTTTCTTTCAGTTGCAGTAGAACAGTGGTTATATTTTAATAATATATTGTGTTAATGTTTTGTTACTCACTAATAATAATGACAATTACAACATAAATAACAAAATTGTGTGAACCTTAGACAAACATCAAGGTCACCTTTAATATTATTACAACATAAACTAAGAAAATATATGAAAACTGTTTATTTCTAGGATCATTTAAATGTTTTACATAAAGATTTTAATAAAGACAATAAAAGAACCCACAACAATGGGTTCAAATTCTTATTACTGTAATCTCATTAGATACTCATTTCCATAAAACATTATTATTATTATTATTATTAATATTAAATTTCTTTTCTGCTGGGAAAAAAATATTTCCTGTTTTTGGCTTTTTATTTTAGGATGGAACGTGATATTTAACATGTTTTGTGAGATTAATTTAAAGTAAATATACAGGATGTTTGCACTGTTGAACTACACATTTACTGACAATATCTGTCCTTAACTTGATGCCATTCGCAATCATAAGCAAATCATAGTACTGGGACAAGTTAACTCTTAATCTTTGGCTCCTGCTACTTTCCATGCAGATAGGCAAACAAAAAGAACTCGTGACCTTCAGTAGCTTGTGTGTGGAACTGTACATGATATCTCAGTTTAGAAGAGCTTCTATTCATGATGGAAAACGATTAAAGCCATTGAAAAGACCTTAAACATACTGTATATACAACGGTATTGACAAATATTGTCTCTAGGAAACAGTCTCATGCAAAAACAGATTATTGTTGAGAGTATGAATGAGAGTGAGTAGGTGTTCATTATATTTAATAAATAGGCTGTGGGAGGTATGGAGTCAGAAGCCAGACAATGAGACACAGTACCATCATAAACTCTAAGTAAGGGTAAATGAATACAGCTACAGCAGACACTGCACAACCTAACTGTTTAATTATTAAAAGGGGGGCTTTTCTGTGACTATAGCTTGTTTGTACCATTGCTGTGGTGTGAAATGCAGATGGAGGGCAGGAAGTGATTTTCTACATAGAAAGCACAATCTTAAAATGCCTGTTTTGCATTGTCTATTGTTGCTCAAATCAATAAAACTGACAAACCACAAGGAGCTTTTAACGCGCACCAGAAGATGTTGTTCTTAAGTAAAATGCAAGAAATTGACTCAAATCAGGAAAAAGCGGCTTGTAAACCTGCATCTGTGGTCGGTAGAGCCAAATCAGATAATGCTTTTGTCATGTGTGCAGTGACCACTAGTTAACACACCAGATGTTTCTGTAACATTAGCTGTGGAAGCACTGAACTGCAAAAATAATACATGAAGAAAAACATGGTTTTGATCTGATTAAGGTTTGCGAAACTTTCTTGTAAATGACTTTTTCTGCGATATATTCAAAGCATTGTAAGTAGTTAGGGAGAAATAAAAAAATAAGTAGTTAGAAGAGAAAGGAGAGAAAAGAAAAAAAAGAGAAAAAATCTTGGAGCTTGGGCTAATAAAGGGACATTGGGATACATTATCTTTCTCCGTGTTTTTCTATCACATTGCAGTTCAGAAATCCAAGACAGAAACATAGTGTCTAAACAGGGATGCAAACAGGATAAAGGAAAAAAGTGAGTGGTACCTCTAGGTCGGTTCAAGATTAATACATTCGGCCAAACTCTTACATTATAAAAGATGAAGTGCTACGTACAGGCCATTTAAAGCATTGTCTCTATAGAAAACGTTTAATAACAAACAATCGTGATGAGATAACTGGATAAACAACGACTATACAATCACTTAAATCAAAACCCAACCTCCCGGTCCTTTAAACCAAGCAACAGCACTTCCTCCATCAGGGTCAGTCTTGTTTCCTTGGAGTCGCCACTGTCATCGTCGTCCGGCTCGTCTCCACGGTGGGGCTCGTCCTCGTCGCCGGATCCGCGCTCTCTATCTGCGGCTGCGGCGCTGCGCGAAGCCTCGGTGCGTCTTTGCACCAGGCCGGAGCTCCGCTGGGTCAGAGTACTCATCTTTTAAACACAGTAAAACAAAAACCTTCTTCCCAGACAACCCCTGTCTGAGAACAAACTGTTTTACTCAGTCCGATGCATAAATGTTTCCTGGGTGAATAGGGCAAAGAAAGGCTTGAAACGGGATTTATTTTAGAGGAATGGTCCGCCGCGATCCCATAAGCGGACCAACCGACTTACGGACGCCGATTGGCTGTTTTAATATGGCGACCAGCCGTGACGAGAGCAGCCAGTAGATGTGGCATCTCAGTACTCAGGTTTGTATCATAACCTAGTGGGCTGTATACCTAGACAGCATGTTTGTGTGCATTACTTGGTTTTGTGAAATAGCTGATGTTAATGCGAAATAATGAAATAATAAATAAAAGTACAGATGTGTTTCTTTTGTACATTTCTGTAGTCTACATTCTGTGTTTCAATTCAACTTTTCTTGTATCTTAGTACAATCCTTATTTTTCAATACTTGTGAACATGCAATTTCGCTAGCATGAAAACTTAATACTGAGTAAAGACCATTTAAAAATACTGGTCAGATTTATATTCTATACCACATTAATTCTGAAACTCTTTTACATTTTTTAATAAGAGTAATATAATTTCAGAGTTAGAGTAAAGATACTCTAACTCTGAAATTATTTTACTCTTATTACTGAAACTGAAATTTCTTATTAAAACTATTATTGATTGCAAAGCATTGAAATAGTCATGTATTTTATTGGGTGAATAGTATTTTGTGGAGAAGAGAAAGTTTCATTTACATTCAAGTGTATATAAATGTATTATAATTCGAATAATTCTTACATGGAAATTACAGGCAAAGTTCTCAAATAAGGTAAAATCTGTTTACGAACTGTATATTCCAAGATAAAACTCTAAAATGTGCACTTAGTAAGTTGATTATAAAATACAAAGCAATTATATACTAACAAGTTTATTATCCAGCTCATCTTCACCTGTCAGGGACAAAGACAGAGCTAAACTGAACAGAATCAAGCTGAAGACTTAACAGCTGACTGTTCGAGTAACAGTGACAGACTGGTAAAGAGCAGTAGTGCAAAACAAGTGTGGAGGGGGTGTAAACAAAACAAAGTGGCTAGGCAACAGTTAACATCTTAGATCAGTGCTTTAAGAGTTTTACATGTTTTCATACATTACAAATGCTGAAAAGACAGACGTGTGTATGACTTATAGCTTATGCTTTAATTATAATTATAGTTGCAAGGGCTTGCAATCTACTAAGGTTTTCTGTGCATACAACCTATTAATTAAACATTATTTCCAAGATTAATTCCTCTTTAGCTGCTTGGTTAAAACATTCAGTGTAGGTACTGACTGAAACCGAATGACTGTACTTTTGTGATATTAATTTAGCACAGTTGGTTGATAAATGTCTCATCGTAAGGACCAACAATTTTTTTTTTACATTCTGTCCTCAGATTTTCTGATTATATTCAGCATTGTTTTTTTCAGAGGCTAATCTCTTTTAATTGGATATTTAAAACACCTCAATATTTCAATATCACCTCAAAAAGTTACAACAGCTAATTAAGTCAAAAGTCCAGTAAAGAAACAGCCAGTCTATCTCTGGCCAAGTAAGAGCCACTAAGTGCACATAATGCAATAGATTGCTGTATGTCTGAGACACTCATCTCATGTATTGTTCTACACTTCCTGTTTCTTTGAGTTTGGGACTCAAAATAACCACCAAGCAGCAAGAGAAACCTCAAAACAAACTAACAAGAATATAATGAGAAGAAATACCCCCTCATTTACACAAAAATAAACAATTAGATACCCAGATGGTTAACAAGACATCTGGGGAAAACTATATCACATAGAAACGCAGTAGTTATGAGTTTGATCTTTGAATTCATTTCTAAAAAAAAAAAGTAAATGCAGACATAGGCTGAGACTAATGCAGAGATAATTATATACCTGTGGGTGGCTTCACACCATTTTGCTTGCCTCACCTTTTTTAGATCTCTTACTGGCAGTAAAAGCATATTCATATGGCATGCATGAAAAATGTACAAGCTGCTGAGTGCATAGAGTTACCTGGAGCTGCAAAATGTGTCAGACAAATGCACTGACAAATGCAAATTAAACAGACATATATTAACTATTTCAGTTTAGTTTAGTGTAGCTTGTACTTGGTGTTAGATGACAGAAATGAATAAGTGAGATAAGATAATCTACATTTTAAAATGAACAAGGACCAACCTCCATTACATTTCACTAAAACTTGGATGTACTTGGATAAATGTTACTTGGTATTAAGGAAAATGTAATGTAACACTGGACTACACAGAAAATCTTGCTAATATGTCTTAAATAAGTCTGACTTTCTGTTTTTTCCAAAGCAGTGGAAAAGCTGGAAGTTAAAGGCTATATCCTTTTCCTGTTTTGTGATGGGCAAAACAGGGAAAATGCTAGATGTTCCATTGAGATACAAGCGGACAAAACACACAATAACAAAAGCGAGCTTACATCCTGTAAGGTTCATGTTATGCTTTCAGTACAGTAGGGCACATTTGATTTGTCATATATTACTTTACAAAAGGACCCTTTTAGCACCAAAGGCACTTTAAGCACCATCAGATTTTTTCATCTGGATCTGACAAGGCCACTATAATCCTGTAATCACCAAATAACTATAATAGGAATACCTAATAAATGGATACGATGTAAAAGGATTCCCTGTTAAACCAAACTCACAACCTCATCCTCCTGGCTGGCCAGGTTGTCAGTAAGCACAATGCTTTGCAGCAGACCTGTAGGGATGATGGGCTTGAAAATTCGGTTGCGACTGTAAGTAAATGGGAAGGAAGACATGCGCCCTGCCGAGCCCAATGAGAGTGGCCTGTGCTGAAGGTGCGGGTGATGATGGTGTTTAACAGCTTGCGATGAGTCTCTCTGCTCCAGCATGTGCTCCAAATCCTGCACCTGACCTAAAAGTTCCATAAGCTTGGTTGTGATGGCCACAGATCCTCCACCCAGGATGTGGACCTCAGGTATCCAGCGCAGATAGCGCTGCATCCAGAGGCGGATAGCCGGTCCATCCAGACAGGGGAGCAGGAGGCCATGATAGTCCAGAGGACGCCGCTTCCAGGACTCGTAGAACTCGCGGGTGGCTGTCACGGGGGAGTCGGGTGACACCATCCAGCGACTGATACGCTTATTTCGTAATATCTTTTTAAGGCTGTCGGTCTCATCTTTAAAGAAGCCTTTCTTGGGTGGGGTTTTGAAGGCTGTGCTGGGTAAGGATAAATGTCTTTGGTGCTATAATTGTAAGTAAAAAAATCATTTTAATCAGCAAAAAAATAAAGAGAGCCATAAAGAATTGTACAGTATTCAATATGAAAATCCTCTGACCTTGGTCTTGTGAGGTTTGCGCAGAGTTTTCTCTTGTTTTACTTTCTCTGAGTACAGCGGGTTGAGGAAGAAATTCTGGGCCTTGCTGTCAAACTGCAGAGACCAGTCCCACACCACAGGGCAGCTCAATGGGCTGCTTTGTGCAAGTGGTGACTCGACCTGCCAGGACAATCAAACAGGCTGTTAGTGGGAGGCTTGTCCAACTGCATGTTCAACATGCAAGCACCAGCCACCAACTTCTGAGCACATGTACTGTACTAATGATATTACAGAGGGCTGACTGTTTTCTTTTATAGAGAACACTTTTCTAAAGAGGCCTCTACTACTGGTCAACTGCCAAAAAGCAACAGGATATTTAAAACAGTGCAGCAATGTGTCTGGTTTTCACAGAAGAGAAAATCTAGTCATCCTCATGTCATTCCAAACTTATGGGCAATTTTTTTGTGAAACACAAAAGCCAATTTTTGAAAAAGGTTGTTTTGGACCCTATTAACTTTGTGTGGACAAAAATAGTCCACACAATGTTCTTGTTATTTCTTTAAAATATCAAATTTTAGGTTGCATAGAAGAATGAGAGTGAGTAAATGATGAAAGAATTTTTATTTTTGGGTGAAATCTTTTTAAACCCAAATTATACATCATGCAATTTCATTCAGCAGAGCGCAGCCTAATTTGTCCCGACTTGAGGACTTAATGTGCATTGTCTGTGCATTGCGTGGAATTGAATACACAAAGCACCCAAGCAGTTGTAGCAGTTGACTGTGAGCAAGACATAACAGCACAAGGACTGCAAACCATAATTTGTAAAATCAACTTTGGGGGTAAATTTGTACTTTTAGTTAGCCTCAACAGCTTTTAGATCATAGTAAAAAACAAAAGTTTAACCTTCATAACACTTTCCCTGTGATGGGCAGAGTTGAACAGGAAAGTGCTGAACACCGGCACATGAACACTGTCAGACAGCACAGTTAGGTAAGTCTCGGAGAACTGGAAGGCCGGAATGTGCTGCTGAACAAGCTGCCAGACACACTCAAGAAAGAGGAGGAAAACCGGAGACTGACACTAGACAATTAGAAACAAGAATAAAATTTAAAACTTACTAAACATACTTGTATTTGTGTGTAAAACCCTTATGGATGATTCATCATGTTCAACATCAAAACAGAAGATTTTCACCAAGCTTCTAAAAAAATCAACATGCAATAATGACCTCTTTGTCTTTCTGATGGAGGTGATTACATCGATCCAGGAAGGCATGGCAACCGGCCACCCACTCCTTCTGCACCAGGCTCTGGAAACCTGTAAGTGTTCTGTAATATGGGTCCAACATTATCTGAACCAGACTGGAGATCACACAGCAAAGGTCTGTTCCCTCTTCCTCTGAAATGAATCAATAACAGGATAATAGATAAGGAGATCCAATCACAACATGTCAAATGTATCTTAGCAGAGCAAGACATTATTTCTGAATGTTTCTGAACAGGTTTCCCAGTCACTTCTTGTGGCAAAACATGTTGGAAAACTTAAAGAAAGCAGTGTTTTCAAAATGCCAACCTACAAATGGTTTGCCTTTCCAAAATATATATGTGTAAAAGTATTTTAAACATCAGAAAAACTACACAGGCATCTTGCTTTGCCTACCTGTTATGAGGACATTTGTGTTGTCTTTTTCAAGACATTCAACTACTTCTACAGCTTTCTGGAGACATTGTCTGTTAAAAACATTAACAAGAATGGGATAACAGAATTAACAGAAAGTATTAACAGAAATTGAGATACTTGTAAATACAAGGCTTCAACATTCTCTAAACGAAATAGACTATTTTATTACCTTTTTACCTAAATATACATTTTAAAATAAAAATTAATTTGAATTACAAACATAATTAAAATCAAAACTGATATGCTGATTAACATGACTGATGAATCAATCAGAACAATGTATAAACAGTACAATGATTCACCAAACAGAACCATTAAAAATGGTTCATCATTCTTTTATTCTTCACTACGCTTTTTCTTATTCTAGGTTTTCCATGACTGTGGAACCCTGTAACTCAGTCTTTAGAATTCTATGAATGGAAGCTGACCTGATAATGTCTAGCCAGCCTGAGCTTTCAAGGGAAGAGAACCACTTCACATCTGACATCCAAAAATCAGTTGAATTATCTAGAAGACAAAAAAAAATCATAAAATGACAGCAAACAAAAAAATTAATTACTTCATTTAATATTTACGAGGTTTTCTAGTGAAACAATATATTATAATATATTTTATGTTACATGTATTTTTTATATTTTTACTTTATATTAAAAATTATTTATATTAAAAGTATGTTATGTGACTCACCAATAAGAAAGAATTGTTTGAACTTGTTATATGACTGCTGGATGTCTTGTATAGTAGGAAGTGATTCTAAGAGATCCTCTGTTTTTACAGAGTAAAGATAATTATGTGCAACTGCATTTATCATCCTGCAACAGAGTAAACCACAGAGAAGTTCTCTCAATGTAAAAGTTCTGTTGACAGATAGGCTAGCTCATTTGTTTGCTGTTGATACCATGTGACATCACTATTTGGTCCTTTAGTTGGACAGAAAGGGAAAAACACAGAGGTACAACATACCATTACGAGATAACATACTGGCATGTTGTTCTCTGATAAAGAACTGTGCCCTTGAGTGTCAGACTGAATTCCCAAACATAGTTTGTTACTAGCAAAAAGTTCAAATCCTTTAGGCACAAATACACTGAAATAAAAGGATATTACAGCAATTTTGTGTTCAGAAGCTAAATGTGAGTAAAAAAACCCTCTGTATTTACTTACGTGTCCAAATGCTTTTGGAAATCCCCATCTTCCTGTGTCACAGGTGGGAAAGATGCTTTGAACAGGGCGCATCCACTATGATGAGACCAGCACCAGACCTTACAAAAATAAACAATACAAATGATCTTTGGATCTTTTTAAGACTTTGCAAACGCCAATAATGCAAAGAATATATCATTGTGATTCACAAAAGCATCATCTTGGATAAGATTCTCTGTCATCAACATTGTAAGTTAATACTGTCATAATGGATATAATAACTCACTGGCAATCCCTTTCCTTGATGACTGAGCAAATCCTCTACGGTTGGTGGAATGACAAAGTACTTTGGTAACCTGAGGATCATTCAGATAGTTGTTTATGATTGGATATTTATTGATTATGATACAGTATGAAGGCTGCACAAAAACTAATCAGGATTACTATTATGGGTGCATTAATTACGTAATCATTATAAATTATTTTCTGATTTGAATGCATGCATTGTTTACCTCATTGAGAGACTACATGGAATATTGGTACTTTTTCAATATGTCATATCCCAGCATAATTTACCTCGGAGAGAGTTCAAAGTTCTCATTTTCAGTGACTAATCTACATTTTGTCTTGGTCCGTTTCATTTCCTGGGTCCAGTCCTCTGGCGAGTCGAACATAATTGTCTCATGTTTCTTCTGCATTTCTGCAAAACCATCAGTTAGCACACATTACATCTATTGATGTTCCAAAGTTGACTAATGAGAGCAATGTAAATTGTATATGACATCCATGGCATACTATATACAACGCTATATACTATATACAATGACTGATATACAATGTTATTTAATAACTATAAAACGTAAAACTTTAAAATAAAGTCTAAATAAATCTGTCACTCTCATTTTTGAGTACTTGCCATAATAAATATATGTAGGTCATATCCTATAAAACATGCAAAAATTACATTCCATGATTAATATATATTCCATTATTAATATATATTAATATATTTAGCAGATGTAACAGTTCATAAAGAGAACTGGGCAAAAACAGTGGGCAAAAATAAAAATATTTCCAAATGATAATCTGGAACATTTAAAGAAAGACCGACTGTTGTTCTTACAGACATCTGCTGGATTTCAGTTATAGAGACTGATTAAAATTCAGCAGCTGTGCTACAAAAATAGTGTTGGATATAGGCGTGAATTTCAGACATCTGCAAAGTTCCTGTTCTGCTTAAGTGTAACTTTAGATGTTCTCATGTTCTCAAGCATGCTGTTTCAGTTAAGCATACAACAACAATAACACTAATTAAAGTCAGCTCTCTTTAATAATAAAGTAAAACTTTGCAAGCATCTGAAGGGCTTAGAGAGTATAAATCTTTACCTGGGCTTGTTGTTCCCCCATATGAAAAAGCAAAGACACACTTTAAAGATTTCTCCTCCAAACAATGGTGTGCAATACCTTGAAAGATCTAACAAAATAAACAAACAAATAACCTTCTTAAAATGGTCACTTACAGTACTGTACCTTAGTTTCTCAAATTCAACAAAATGTTCAACAGATTACCTTCTTGGCATCTTCTTCCTTGGTGTATGTTAGACAGAACTGAAACACTCGTAGATCTTTACAGTGAACGATCATTTTAGATGGATATTTGTTCTTCACGAGGCCTCCTGTAATCAACTTCCTCTTTTCATCGTAAACTTAGAAGAAAAGAAATGTTACTTAGAACTTAGACTTCCATTATAAATATGATTGTTTCTAAACATACAGACTTATAACCATTATTAATAATAAACAAAAAACAATTATTACCACCATAGATGTGATCCACACACATTAATGGAATGTCATTTTCTCCATAGAGCTTGTTCTTGAAGTTCCTAGCCTGGAACAAAGAGCCACTAGGTGATACAACAGCCTTGAGTTGATATAACAGTTAATAAAAGACACTTGTTGTACTTACAGGTCATGTGATGTTAAATACGAGTTAGTTGTAGTCCATGTGATAACAGAAATTCTATATTTAAATTCTATTTTAATACTGTAAACACAGGACAGACACTAGCTGTTGTCTTGCTCATTGTGCTGTATTCATCTTTCAAGCTAAAGTTTATTTGTGAAGCTAACCTCAGACATTAGCCTGGGAGTGCCAAATTAACCTCACGATACCAACCAATTAGTCTGACACCAACATGACAAAGTGTAACATTTAGCAGTCGCAACTGCTTTTGAACTACTGATAAAAGCTCAGTATTGTCTAAAACCACTGATCTAAGTCTTCATAAGACATTCATCATTAAAGTCAGACATTCATCATTGAAACAAACACTGATTCAAAGACAGATTACCTGGCGCATTGTGTATGCTTGCCCATTTGAAACTACTCTAAGTCACTAGTTTCCCACCAAACTTTTACTGCCAATGAGTCAAACATACAAGTTCCTCAAATGGCAGCTAAAGTGAGAGCACTTATGCAACACAGTTCTTCATACAAGTCACTTATGTATATTGGCAACAGCTTATACCAATGTTTATTTTACTTGAGACATCGAAATATTTAAAGGTAAAGTGTCCAATTTTTGCACATCTCATGTTTGGTATGAGCACTATCCAATACACTTACGGTCTCCTCTTGTGAAACCTCATCACTAATGAATGAAACACGAAAATTGGTGCAGAGCAAAGTGCCAAAGATGCCACGCTGAGAGAGGTCATCCTGAGTGTATTTGAGGATGGGGTTGGCGCTGCAGAACACCACTTCTCCTAAACAGCAAAATAAATCAAAAATGTATGTCAGTGTACATAAACACAATGCCAATACCACTGAAAGCCGTGTGGTACAGATTTGTCATGTGACAGTTATTGATAAATGTGGTCAGTAAACTGTGGTTTTCTGTATCTGAAAAACCACGGGTTGCAGTTACACTAAATCTCTCCAAATCAGAGTGTGATTTAGAGAATAATTAGTCAGAACGTAAAAACACACCCTCTGTAGTTTTAAACAAACAAACCATACTTTTATGGCACCTTCTCACAACAACATAGAACAACCCTAAACTAAAAACAATGCATTCCGCAGTTCATTTGTTGATGGTATACGAACCGATTACACAGGACAAAGGGAATGAAGAGCTTCTTATTTACCTTGTAGCAAATCAGGATGTTTCTCTTTCTTTGGTGGGTCTTTCTCCAATTTGATTTCCTAAAGAAAATAAAAGTGACATGTTAACTATGTCAACTGTGTTATAATTGGTACATTTAATGTAACTGAGACCTACACAAGTATTACTGGATAACCCATATAATACTATTTAATGTTAAACCTATGACATCACATTTTAAACAAAACTCATAACTGGCAGTTGTTAAGTCAATAATAAATTAACAAGACATTAGCTTTGTATTGTATTCTTCAACTGTTGCTGTATGTTTATATAGTTGGTGTTATATGAGAAACCTATCCTGTCACACATCTCTTACAACATTGTACAACATCATTTATATTTAGCATCACTGTTTTGTTGAAACCTCTATGACAGCTGATAATACAAAATTAGCATCATGTGAATGTAGCAGGATTTGAAACTTCAATGTTTAAATCTGGTTATGACTCCTGATAAGAAAGATTATGTCATAAAAGTGATTAAAAACAGCAACAGCAAGATCTGTATACCAAGGGCAATGTGAGGTAATAACACAAGAATTATTAAAGTTCATTAAAGGTTCAATGAAAACAAACATGACAAATAAAGGCATAAAGCCATCAAACATCCTGCCATGATAGGAGCTGCAAATACAACAGCCAAAACTTCATAACTGGTCCCATGTATTTGGGACACTCCTTTCCCTATGAACTTCCTGGGAAAAAAAAAACTTAAAACCAGACTGATTTTTAATGTCTACATGATGACTTTTATCTTCAATATTTTATGTACAAATATTTTATTTTATGGCCTTGAAATGTTTGTAAAAGCCCTGCATCTTCAGTAATATAGTGTCTTTATTCACTAACCTCCTGAGTACAAAACATGAAAATGATTCTTTTTAGCCAAAACTAAGAATGAATTTTAAACACATCACTCATGTCAGCTGCAGGCGAACACACTATATGTCCTTATAATGCAACTAAATTAATAAGTACAATTATTGTATAATGATTACAGTTAAAATATAACATTTGGATGCGGATACAAAATTTTTCTGAAAATAGCAAAAATGGTTTTTAACTTTTACTCTATTTTCACGTGTGAACGCAAAGCACACAAAATACGAATCTCCCTGTTTGTCTAAACTTAGGTCAACTTCGGCATGGGACATAACCCCGCCCAGTGCATGACTGTCTACTGTTTCAACTTTTGTCTTACCACCAAATCACTGTTTCCCAACTGGTTTAAAAACAACAGCGTAAACTGTACATGTTTCGCTTACCTCAGGTGTAACATAAGACACAAATGACGGTTTCGTAGATTTCGCACCTCCGCTCCCCAAACTCAACATCATGTCCCCAGTATTCTGCTTCCCGAGCAGTCAGGTGGAAATCCGGGAGAGCTCAAACACAACTTTCCCCTCTCTCTCTCTCTCTCTCTCTCTCTCTCTCTCTCTCTCTCTCTTTCTCTCTCTCTCTGTCTTTCTCTCTCTCTGCCTCCACCTCTTCTTTCACAAGCGAGATTTCCTTTGGTTTAAAGACAAATCTGCTTTGACGACAAACCGCGCCCATTCTACGTCATTGGTTCTTTATAAATAGGCTGTTCGTTTACTGAGTAGGTCGGCTAATCTTCATTGGTTAATTCTGCTGTCAATCATATAGACTTCCTGGTTGCAAAGCAAATGAGCAGTCACCATCAGAATGAGCAACACAATGAAGTAAAAATGTTCTTTTTTTACTTGCATAAAGGTTAAATTGTCTGATTTTAAAAACAGGGTATCAATCTAACAGATTGACCTGATTATCTCTGCTTCATGGTTGCTCTGCGTTGTACACCATTATTTTCTCAATTATACACACAAAAAAACCTCCACACCTCCAACATTTCATAAAGTCTTAGAGATAACATAAAGTCTTAGTTATCTCTTAAGTGAGAATGACTGTGTGTCATTATAAAAAAAAAAAGTGTTAAAAACAAGCAGAAAAACATTCCAGAAATGTATTTATTATAAGCATTGTAATGCAGTAGCACATTGACAGTGAATGACAAGCATCAATGGGTAAGTCTACATCAATCTGCACTTACAACACAGAAATGTTACTTCTTTCCCTCCCAAGTTCTTCGATATTAAACAAATTTCTTAAACATTACAAATCAAAATTAAGGGCAACTATTCAATAATAAAATAAAAAACTAAAAAAAAAAAAAAAACACTCCTGTGCTTGAAAACCATACAAGCATCTGTTTTTGAAGATCTATTGTAAGCTTAGATACAGGCTTATTAATGATCATACATTAGCGATGATACAGTTATGACCATATGTACATGTACATCAAAGATACAGAGATTAAACCATTATGAACACAAAGCAGACTTTAGTCAATTTCTAAATGAAAACAACATAAAATGAGCTTATAGTACTCATGTTCACTATTTGTATACATCCGCATGTGAACAGGTCTGAATAGAGCAGGTAAATTATGATTCTATATTAAAAGGATTACAAAGCTTTAAGTATCTCAGCACTGATGGGTCTTTGAACAATAGGCAGAAAGTTAGATATTTGGTATTTGGCCAAGGTCGGCTTTTAACAATCATTGTCTTTTCAGAAATGGGATTCAGCCACATCACAGATGCCAGTGAATATCAGAGCACACTTACAGCCTACCTTTGGAACAATTTTAGTGATTTTTTGCTTTGCAATAAGGACAAGATGGAACAAGATTTTCAAGGTTATTAGTTATCCAATGGTGTAGTTTACAATTGGTTAACAGGCAACGCAGCCCTTATATGCACTATTATATGGTTTAATAAATTCACGCTCAGTCAGCATCCTTACAATTACCACAACATTACTACTGCATAAATCTCCCAAATGTGTGGTTTTAAATGGAATGTCTTTAAACAAAATAAATTGAGAACACCTAAATGATTTATTGCAAAGCTAGGAAAGCCATTGTTAAGTAACTTTACATTTATGACAAAGAATAAGATGGATTTTAAAGAAAGAATCCGTTCCACACTAAAATTAGTACTCTGTTCACTCTGTTGACTTGCTTTTAGAAATGCTTGGCTTACAAATGTAAGCTAAAAATCCACCTCAAGGGATGACGCATAACATACAAAATGCTGAATGAAGCGTGGACTTTAAAATTAACATCTCTGGCTTATAAGCAACCTCAAATCCTTTTTTGGGCTAATTAAGCCAGGACAATATTTTAACAAGAGGCACGTTGACTGTTTGTCAAGCCAAGTGAAACCTAGCATTTCCTAAGCAGCCATCACCAAGGGCTTTACCATTTGTTAGAAATTTATGGGGTAGTAACTGGCATGCTCGGAAGTCAGTAGAATTAACAATTTGTATTACAGGAATGCTCAGGATTTGAAATGAGACAGAGGACATGTCATACTGAAGTGGACTTTAGAACCCCTCATAATCCTTCTTGTCTTTCTTCTCTTCAGCTTCAAACACATCAGTACCATCACTGTTGTCACGGCGCCTCTTGCGGTTATTCCGTACATTGAAGCGCGAGTTCATCTGGGGTAAGGGGTCCATACCCAGAACTTTGTGAATCTGACGGAAAGCCAGCAGTCTCAAAGCAAACTGCAGAGAAAGTAACAACTATTATGAATTTTCCTTAGGCAGCTATTATTTTAACTTCTCATGCTCTTGCGTACTATGTGCTTCCTTACCATATGCTCTGCTCTTAGTGTGTACTTTACCTGAGCACTTGAAGTAATATCCTCTCTCTGTTGCTCTTCCATGGTAGCCAGTGTGTCTGTTGGATTCTTCTCACAGGGGTCTATCAATCCTGGAGCACCTACATTACAAGCAAGTCTACATAAGCCAAGTTTGTACAGGGTGCAGTAAGAAATATCCGAAATATGTTGCTGAGAATTTAAACACCCAAACAAACTATTTTGTGAATATTTGCTAGACATCTGTTCTGTGTGTTGAAAATAAAAATTCTCCCATTTACACAGCCAGTACCATGTGCATACCAAAGTTGATCAGACCTATCATCACAACAGTAGAACATTCTTGTAGCCAATCAGCAATTGGGGTGTATGCACCAGCTGTTAGTTCTGTGCCGTTTTTTATTTTGAGGGTGGAGCAATAAAGGGAGAGATGTATTT
The DNA here is from genome assembly GCA_036877625.1 of Ambastaia sidthimunki. Classification (NCBI taxonomy): domain Eukaryota; kingdom Metazoa; phylum Chordata; class Actinopteri; order Cypriniformes; family Botiidae; genus Ambastaia; species Ambastaia sidthimunki. The sequence goes on from JAZGTK010000155.1 coordinate 69,445, forward strand.
GTTTGGGCGTTTTCAAATATTAAACTTTTTTTTTTTTAGAAACTTACTGCACCCTTGAATTGAGATTTTAGATAAAACATTTTCACAATACTTCCATTAGTTAAAGATAACTCTATCCTAAAGCATTACATTTGGTAAACAATTTTTATTCAAAACCATTCATTCAACATTAATTTTTATATTGGTTAGAACATGCTGATAATATCAATTTCATTACTAAAACTAAAACACTAAAACCAAACTAAAACCCAAAGACTACAACAGATCATTTGATTTAAACAAAAATTAGTGATTTCCTGCTACATGCAATAGTGTAGCCATTATCCAGAAACTGCATAAAAATACTTTAAACAGAGGGCCCATCTCACCTGACAGAAGAATGCCTGAGGAAATACATTCAAAGACCCTCCGAAGAGCATCTCCAGGGCTCATTGGTCCAGGAGCACTGCTGATGGCCTTCTCCACCAGCAGCTCCACAGCCTTTCAAGAGGAAACACAGAACAATAACAGAATTAAGCCAAATACCATTTGTTCTTAAACAAGGAAACCAAGACATTTATAAAAAAAACAAGCAAAAAAAAAAAAAAATTTTAGACCTGTACATAAAACATAGCTTCTAAAACATTGTAATTAAAACAGTTTGAAAACGGTTCAAACAACCAGGTACACTGTTTTTTTTACACTCACCCAGTTAGGAAAGGCAGACCAGGTGGATACTCTCTGACAAAGGTCACGCAGTATTCGAATGACAATCACACATGACTGGAGTCCATTAGCCCTAGCCTTCAGTGCAGTGAAGTCGAGATTAGTTAATGCACAAAAGCACTTACAAAGAGTCATACAACATGGTGAGGTTCAGAGAGAGGTGCAACACTACTGTTCACAATGGAAGCTTTTAATTGGTTAACAAACAGCCAGGACAACCGCCTCTCATAAGCTGCCATTTCCAGTAGTATTTTACCTTAGCGTTATTATGAGCTCAAAGTTTGCAAGATTCACTCAGAATGACTTCCTGTAATCTTGTAAACCCTGACCCCAGTTGTCAGATACTTCACAAACATATACTTTCATTTTACAAAAGATCAATTTGCAGTAGTAGTTACATAGGAACTGAGGCAGTCAAGGAAATCTGCTTTACTTTGCCCATGCGTTTGCAGAGACTGCAACAACACAGGAAACTAACCAAATATTCCTTTCCTCTCAATCCCTACTACCAAGGAAATAATCATTACAAACTAAAAGGAAAAAAAATAATAAATAAAACGCTCAACACGAAAGCTCTTATCCATGACACTTTATGCAAAGATATTCTGCAGCCTTATGGAATCATCTGACATGCTATTTAATCAAATACTTGTAGTATTATTAACTTGTACTGTATGCAAGGATGCGTTTTTAGGATCAGATCAGCTCATATGTACAAAAAATAAAAATAATACATGTATCAAACCAAATTTTCTACGCCATCCTTGTCACTTTTCCTCATGAAATCAACTTTTGAGGTTTACAATTTAAAAATAAAAGACTAAACAACTTAAATGAACATAAAAATGAATATGTCTCATAAGGCTACAAGAAGAAAGTAAAATGATGTTCCGAACCTGGAACCACTTAGCGTGGCGTAGGGCAGCCAGAGCGTCAAGGCATTTTTGCCTGTCCAAGACGTCCACTGGGTCTTTCACCATACTCGAGGTTACATCTAAAAATGGATCGAATTGTCAAATGATGGTGAGGAATGGGTGTTTGACCAGGTCAGAGAGACTGCCAAGAACACATTGCCACACATACCAAACTGGTCACTTGCTGATTGATCTTTTCCCCAAATGTTAAAACTTAAGATGCTTTCACTTCACCCCATGTGCAGAATCTTTCAGATCTTTTCAGCAACATTATGGATCAGCTACATTTGACCTTTAGTTCACTTCTATCTAGTCTTTGTGTGTGGTTAAGGGGCTGAGGAAAGGGCAGGGAAGGATGATTAGAAGGCCCTTTTTAGTATAGAGAAAAAAAACTTTGGAAATGTGCCTGACAATATAATATTGCTCTGCAATCCACCATTTGAAATTGCTGGGAACACAACATATCGCACACAATTGCTACACAATCACTACAATTGGCACAGATGTACAACATTACTTTAAAGAATTCAAGTGTCACCGTTTTCTCAATTATGGACTGTTTGTACTAGAAAATAAATATATACATTAACAAATTGTAATGCTAATACCATCAAGAAAAACTAATACATGGAGTTTAAGTATCCAGTATTCTTGTACCCAGTATTCTTACACCACAAATCATTCCTGGATTTCTTTCTTAAATAACCGACTTAAAGTTCTCTTGAGATCTGGGCAAAATCAAATTGTGGATTCTAGTTAACTACCCAGCTAAATTTCAATGTATTAAAGATACTTTACCCTTTGGATAGATTCACTGTACTGATCCAAAAACATTGGAAAGATAATGATGGACTCCCATGGACATGCATGTGTAATCATGACAATGTAAAACTGAGATATTAAGGGAGATGTGCAATGTTTACAGCTGATGAATATTTGTAGTGTTCCACTACAGTCGCATGGCAATGGTAGGTGTGGCAAAGTGTTTGAAGGTATTTAGGAGTGGGACCTTGGTCAAAAATCCTTCCGGAGCTGGTAGACGTAGCCTCAGATGGGAGACAATTGGCTAAAAAACGCAAGGAGGCTTTGGGCTGGACTTGAAAAGCTCTGTATACATGAAGGCAGCAATGTGTGCTGGCAAGAAAACAGGAAGCTCCCAGCAAGAGGATTAGGACATCACTGCATGCGAACCAGTCATGATTGGGTTTGGAGAACCCCACATCTCAATATATAATGAAAGCTATACAACCCAGGTCCAACCAAAGATTCCTCTAACGAAGTCTTCCTTCCAAAAGCTTAAGGATGCTCCCCTAAGGAGCCAAGCAGAAATGGTGATACAGAGCATGTAGTGAAAGCCCACATTTAAAATTTCACCATTTCAGTGGCTTCTTACAAACTCTTTATTGTAAACACAAATGGTAATAGATGCAATGATTCTATTATTTGTGGAAAATGTGGTCCGTTTGTCGTTTGCTTTACTTTTTTCTTCAGATTAATAAAAAAAAAAAGGAACCAATTTAGGATTACTCTAAATTTACAAACTTTGCAATCAATGAGGTACAGTAGACTGCTTCTCTCAGGGGAGCACTTTCATTATGGAACAGGGCACCTCAGAATGATGAACCTTCTCACCACCAGACAAAAATAACATTTGTTTCCTGTGGGGACATGACAGGCATTCCAACTACTCTTAAACAGTTCAGACCTCAACCATTTCTCATAAAACATGCAACTCAGGAATTTCCATTTTGTTTGCACAGAATAATACCCCTGACAAAACTCTCAACTCCTAGGAAGGAATGGTATTTAATATCTTTTTTTGTGTAGGACAGAATCCCCTTGAACACAGGAAACAAAATTAATTTTACCCAGGACTAACTATACTTTCACAATGCAAACACTTATCATGCTTGTTCTGGGAAGAGCTTCAAGAGCACTGGAGAAGTGTTACAAAGAAAAGACCCCAAGCACTACTGCTGGCATTTGAGTTTGGTCACAATAAGACCTGGTAGTGTTGAACTCGGCTCAATCACAAAGCACACAGTGGGATTATACCAACTTGAAACCACTTACTTCAACTCCCATTCAATCATACAAGTAATAAGAGCATGTACGCGTAACTGGTCTCAAACTACAAAGAGGCAATTTACCTCAAATGGCATCAATGCTATAATGTTGCTCGCTTTCAAAAGCTTTTAAAGGCAACCTGTGCAGGAAGTTACTACTACAGTACATTTGTTATGGATGACCAAGCTCAAGCACATACCAGGTTCACTTTGGAGCATTTCATTTCAGAACATGGAACTGTATAAGAGTTGTAAAAAATTCTTAAAACTGGCACAGTATATTTTTTTTCCACCTAACTCTAGTGCCATATCCACAGTGCCAACAGATGGGCTCTTTGGGGTGTCAAATCGGCATGAAATATTAATCTGAAAGGTAGTCGGTTAATGTGAGCAACGTCTTTTCCAACCTCCATCACGGGCGTTCTCCTCTCGGATGATGGGCGAGGTGAGAGTGATGGTCACTTGCATCTTGGGCTCAGCACAGGAGGTGAGGATAATGGCAGCCTCTTGGATGGAACCTTTAACTTCATATTTCTCTGGTGTTACCATCTGACAAACACAGGGGTTAGCAGAAAAATGTCAAAGGAAGTTATAGTCATCTATTTGAGGTGTGGAAAACCCCTTCCATTTAAACACCTAAATGTAACAATAAGACAATAGCCAATAACAGGTGTAGTTACTCTAGACCCTGTAAAGCATTTGAAATACAATTCTGAGATACAATTAAGGTTGTATTTGTGAGATTACATGATATTTACTGTATTTGGAAAGAAAAGTGGAAACAGCATTGATATAGCTGGTACCGTGAGCTGTTTGGGGAGATGTTCTACAATGCGAGTGAGCAGATTCTTGGTTGGCTTCTCAGAACAAAGGAGGACCAAGTTGACATTTTTGTCTCCCCGCAGAAGCAAGCCCTTGGCAAGAACGCCTACTCGCATCACACCTTTCAGCATCCTGCAACGCAGAAGGGGTGAGGTCTAACTTTTTTTTCTCTCTGCTTTGAGGTGTGCAGAGATTGATAAGTTAGAACATTCTTCTCCTACCTGTCATTGGGAGAATCTTTCTTCTCTTTGTCCTCTTCTTTGCTGTTTGCACTTGCATCTTGGTCAGTGATTATGTCAGAGACTAGCTTAAGTGCTCGCTCAGTGATTGACACTATCTTCTGGATGGCCTGAAGTTCATCCTCAGAGGGGTAAATAGCTGCATGTTTGGTCATCACGTAACGGTCATCCGAGGAATCAGGACGACGTGGAGGCTAAAATGAAAATGTGAATGTGAAAATCTTCAAATGAAAATCTTACAATTAATTTAAAACTTCCAAAACTAAACTAATTCAACTTCATTTAGTTCAAATATTTTGTTAACTTGCTTCAATCTGCTTTTTGACAACAATTCTCAGCGCTCACCATTGGTCCTTGTGGTTGAGGAATGGGCATCCCTGGCCTCATTCCTAGGAGACCTGGGGGTCCAGGTGGACCCTGTGGATAACCTCCGTCAGGTATTCGGCGTCTATCTTCCCAATGGTGTTGCTCTTCCTCCATGCGCCGCCAGTACATGTCTTCCTCATATCGTCTGAGAACAAGCCACAATGTTTAAGTCCTCGTTACACAACAGGCACAAATGTGGAAACTGCTGTGGAGCAAGAGAGGCATCAAACCTCATCTCCATCCTCCAGTGCTCCTCTTCTTCACGCCTTCTCCAGTATTCTTCTTTCTGCATCTGTTTCCGCATCTTTTCCTCTTGGATCTTCCTGGCTCTGATGCTGGGTTTGACTTCCACCTGGAGATCTGGGTTCACCTTTTTCTATAATAGCAAAAACTCAGCATCACGAAAGGAAAAAAAAAACCTTAAAATAGAGTAACATCACCAACTAACCTTATACTGCAGTCGATGTCTCCTTCCTTTCAAATGCATTTCCTTGGCATTGGGATCATTGAAACTGCATTCACACAGTTTACAGTGGAAACGAATAACTTTTCCTTCATCGTTCCTTACCTGAAAATACAAAGTATTTTGTGTTTCGCAACAACAGCTACAGTTTGAAATATTCAGTTACCTTGCAGTAATGTTTTTCATGTAGTCTTTAAGAGACTTCTGATACCTCTTCAACGTAGTCATGTCCGACAGGCTGAACATCACTCTGCAGGGCAGCGAGTGCTGACTGAAGTGACAGCGGGTCAGAAGTGTCTTTCTTCATATCCAGTGATGGTGTAGGCACAGATTGGGTTGGTTTAGCTGCCTCAATCTTGGATTCTTCACTCTTTGCAGCAGTGGTCTGTAACTTGTTTCCACCTATTTTTCATTAAAACAGCAGATTAAGTATGAATGGCAAGTTAACTAAGCGAGTAGTTTTGCATTCATATTAAAAAAAAATATTTGGCCAATGTTGTTGATTGTTAAAATTAGCTACTAGCTGATTCAGATACCAAACAAGAGAGGCACAAGAAACAATAAACTAAATATGGTGGCCATCTAACCCCTTAAACACAAGGTCGCTGTAGCATCAGTTTATCTATACTGAGGATAACAGGGCAAAAGGCGCTACAGTTCTTCTTTAAATAAAGTTCATGAAATAGAGAAGCAAAACCTACCAACAAAGTTGATCTTGGGGGTGTTGCCCTTCTTGACAGAGCTACTGTTGGCCATGACACTGCTGGATGCTGGGTTTTGGCCCTGTGAGGCTGAAGCTGGCATGCTATTGCTCATGCCAACCGACTTTAGGTAAGATGCATTGGAAACAGAGGGGCAAGAGGACAAGCTGGACATTGTACTGCTTGTGGAGCTGTTGATAGTGGAGCTGACGGTCTTACTAGGAGCTGCCGTGCTGGAGCTGGAGGGTTGACTAACGACACTGGGCTCAGTGGGTGGGATTGGCTTTCCTAGTTTGGTGTGCAATTTCACAACCTGTTAAAAATAAGATGTAAATGCATATTGAGTTGGGGGGGTTGTGAGAGTACGAGTGCAAATATAATATAATAATATTGTGTGTGTGTGTGTGTGTGTGTGTGTGTGTGTGTGTGTGTG
>JAZGTK010000155.1:76176-130396 GCA_036877625.1 Ambastaia sidthimunki
AAGAGGTTTTTTGTCTGACTGAAAAGCAATTTTAATAAAAACAACATTTGGCATTAGAAACAAACAATGTCATACATTTACTTGTTAATATATTTGAGAAAATTAACACTGCTGTAATCACCTTCTAGTAGTACTGATATTGTAAAAGAGTGCCTTTAAAAACAGCGAGTCTCTAAAAACAGCAACAGCTCACATATAGAACACTTGGAGCCCAAATCATACATGTTTAAAAACAGTGCTGCCATTAACAGGCTGAAAGCAGGTTATGTACAGAGAGCAGCGAGTGAGTCATGTACCTTCTGGTGCTTGGCTCCTCTGATGTGTGCAGCATAGGCATCGGCCCCAGTACAGGAGACATCACAGAGCTCACAGCGGAGCTGATTCTGAGTGCCACGGACAGAGTTTCCACCTACAGAGCTGCTGGTGCTGCTCTGGGACACCTTTAGAGCAGCCTCCTTCTTTTTGTGCTTCTGGCCCTCTAAGTGCTCCTTATAGGTCTGGAAAAAAAAAACAAAAAAAAACAGACATGTAGAAACAGTTAAGAAACAGAAGAGGACAGCAGCTTGTAAGTAAGTTTGTGCTTGTTTTTCCATTAGTCTGAGCATAGTGCTAGTTGACAGGAGGTGTTGCTTTGTTTATATTGTAATATATCAAGCGCGTGGCAAAGTCGCGTTTGTTCCCGTTTGTTCTCATTGTCATCGTGGGGGGTTTTTACAGTCGTTGTTACCAAGTTGTTACCAAGTTGGCGTGGCCTGCGGAATTGATTAACTAGGTAGTAGGGAAGTAAAAAAATGTGTGGTACACCGCGGCAGCGGTCGCGGCAGCCCTCATGTGAAGCCCTCAGAGCCGTTTCTCGGGGGTGGGTTCCATTGAGGGGCCCTCAACATGACTTAAAATGGTATAAAATGACATTTGAAAATAAAGTACTAGGTATATGGCTATTTCTAAAGAATGCAGTTATGCCAAGCTCTAGAGTGTTTTATTTGGTATAAATAGTGAGTGGTGTGGAGACTTAATATATTGTCGTGAAAAAAATTGGGGTGGAAGTAAAAAAAGATTTCTTGAAGTCAAAAAGGTTGAGATCCACTGGTTTAACTTGTATAGTGCCCAAACCCCATTTTTGCATTAATCAAAGCTTCAAGTGAAAACTGCAATAAACATTTGAGTGACAGATGAAGCTTGCCGTGATCAAAGAGGTTGCAATGTTAAATACCATTAGCAGAAAGAGATACCTGGGGTCCAGCACAGCTGATCTTGCAGACGTCACAGTAGTGTATCTGTGGTGGTTTAGGGGGCTGTTTGGGTTTAAGTGTTTTGTTCTGGAATGGCGTTTTCTTGGCGAAACTGCTGCCGGTCCATACGGCGGAGGCTGCGGCTGCAGCAACTGCCTGTTTCTGCTGCTGCTGTTGTTGTTGTTGCTGCTGCTGCTGCTGTTGTTGTTGTTGCTGCTGCTGCTGCTGCTGCTGATAGTATGAAGAGGCAGCTGAATACACAGCAGCTTCATAACCAGAGTATGATGTTCCTGAATAAAAGAAAAACTATTATTGGTCACATTGCAGATAATAATTAGTAGTCTGGTAGAACATGCCACTAGCCAAGGTCAAGGATTTGATTCCAGAGAACCCGAATACTGACAAAATTGGGATAAAACTTATCCACCGTGAATAAACTTAAAGTTGTGTTTACAAAAAACATTTATTGTGGCAGATTTTGGCAGTATTTACTGTATAAGACATGTCCTTGGTCAACTACTTTACCAGAATATACAGTACATCAAACAAAAACCAGCGTGACATGGTTTCAAACTACATCTGGCCAAAATTAGGTTAATTTCAATAGTTTGAAACAGTCACCAAAGCAAATGTTCAGAAAAAGTTAGCTCTGGCTGGCTCTGGTGGTACTATTGGTCAATGGCCATCAATGAGTGTGTTCTGGGGCTCTGCTTGCTTTACCATGGTTATCTTTTCTGTTTTATGTCTTTTCTCATTCCACGGATGTCAGACATGAAGGTCATCAAAAACAATAAGATACAAGCAATATAAATACAATCGCATGCGGCTTGCACGTTTGTGTTTGTTGTTAGAGTACATATGCACAGTAAATATTTACATGCTTATAATCTAAATCCCGCCACTTTTAAACTTCTTGTTCTTCGATAGAGGGCAAAATAAACTTCACTTGAGGTTCATCAGGATATAGGGTGACTTTCATAATATGAGATTAATAATCAATCGTTTTTTGGGAATTCAGCTAACAAAATCTAAGCAAAAGTTTGTGATTTCAAAGAATGGAGTAATAATATTCTTACCAGAGTATGTAACTGCATTGGTGCTGTAGGTGGGACTCTGCGAGTAGGATGGTACGGCAGAGGCAGCCGCAGCGGCTGCAGCTGGGACAGGCTGCACGGCAGAGGAAACCGGGTAAATGGAAAATGTTGAGGTGGCAGGGCTGGGGGTGGCTGGCTTTATGGCTGTAACCTGACGCGTTTGCTGGGTCTGGGTGTACGGAGTGGCACCCTGACTGTATCCAGTTTTAGGTGCTACAGGGAGGAGTGAGAAACTGTTATTTTACAGCTTTGAGACATTTTACTCTACAGATAATTTAAAGGGCTGTCTATAATATACAAATATGATTGACTTCTTATACTCGGATGATCTGTGACCTTGACATCTTTGTCATGACACCTTGAGAAAGAAAAGCTAATTTCATCAAGAAAGCCTTAAGGGTAGGGTAGGCAATTCTGAAGAGGCTTTGAAAGTTTAAGATCCCACCCTCCCTTCAGAGCACTCTCCAAAGCAACACCTCCTTCAAAATGCATGAATGTATACAATTTGACACACAAGTAGGACATCCTATCACTAGAGAAACTAGGGCTGTCAAAGTTGCAATTTTCTTTACTTTTTTTTTTTTACTCCATGCTTTTTGTATACAACAAAATTAATTCATTTCAATTCTATTTATATAGCACTTTTTACAACGTTACATTGCTTCAAAGCAGCTTTACACATAATATGGAGATATATTTCAAAAATGATTAGACAAGCTCAACACAATGCACATGAATGTCAAGACTGGTCATGTATACCTGTCTGATAGTAGGATTCAGCCACAGTGGGTTGCGGCTGTGCTGCTGCAGCAGCAGCTACGGCCGGCGTAGCAGCAGACTGCTGGTAGTATTGTTTACTGTCATATGCTACAGCTGGAGCTGTGGACCGCACGTATGAATAAGAGTCCTGCAACAGTCAACAGAAGGCTTAAGCAAAGTCTTTTCTAACACTGGACATTGGTTAGTTTAACATCCCTAATATAAAGCAAACCCAACGCAAAAAATGGGGTGCAGCAGTCACGATTGGTAAAATTCATGTCTAAAAATGCATTTTACCTGGTAGTTTTGTGAAGTGACAGGGGGTGGTGGTGGGGGCACCTCCGGCTGTCTCTGGGCATACCCATAGTCCGTGGCAGCATGAGCAGGCTGGTAACCCCCATAAGCGGCAGCAGTAGCTGCAGCTGCTACGGCAACTGGTGCTGGCCTGGCAACAGCAACTGTGGCGGCGGTAGGAGCATAGGCTGCCGCCACCGTGTGCGCCGCCACAGGTGCTTGGTGGACAGTATAGCTGGCGACTGTAGTGGGGTGGGTGTATGCTACCCCAGCAGCCGGCTGCTGACTGCAATGAATAGGACAGCAGGATAAGATTAAAGACAATAGTCACGTTTACAGTATATGCACAAAACAGGTTATTCCAGGATTTGTCAGAAAGCGGCGTTCCGAATCCTTCCTCCATTTAAGAGAAAGCAGTTTAATGCGGCTATGTTTCTGCAGGACAATGTTGCTTATGTGGCAATGTAGACATACAAACAGAATTCAGAACAGCTCTGAAAATAAATACATAGACAATTAGGTGCCACTTAACATGCCCAGTAATGATATGTTTGTTGTTAACAGACAAATCGCCATATATTGATGTTTATTTAGCTAAGGACTAAGTAGAGGTTGCTACTTACAGCCAACAACACAGTACATGTAAACAAACACTGATGTTAACATACTGACTCCCATATGGGGACAGTTGTGGTCTAGTGGTTAGGGAGTCGGGCTTGTAATCAGCAGGTTGCTGGTTCGATTCCTGTGTGTGTGTGTGTGTGTGTGTGTGTGTGTGTACAAGTACAAGTGTGTACAACCGCACTGAAGCAACAGACATTATGAATATTGCCTGGAAATGATCAATGATGTAGCAGAGAATACATTTTAAAGGTTCACACGTTCTATGACCACACTTTAACCCACAACCCAGAATTGTGATCTTGATTAAAAATAGCTTGTGGACATGTTATGCTTGAACTATGAACACTAGTGGTAAAATGTATAAGTGCTGAAAATAAAATATGAAATAATACAAAACACATTATAATATGCACAATCTACATATAATACAATCTACATATACAGTGAAGGCCACCACTATGCCATGCACTTTTACAACAGTCAAGCTCTTAAGTTTCTTTGGCAATATGATTACAGGTTAGACATTACAGGTTATTTAATGTAATCTTGCAGGAAAGGGGAACACATGGCTGTTGTAAAATTGCTCAAGAGTTAAAGAATGTAATTATACTTCTGACCACAAAACAGAGCAAATGTCTTTCCTTATATAACACACAAAGCCAAAACAATAAAATGTTTATACATAAATCTAAACCAAAAAGAAAAACGGAAAAAAACGTTTAAATAGCGGATCATAAGTGAAATTCAAAGAGACCTTGGGGCGTCTGTAAATACGTCGCTCTTCCCAAACAAACACACACACACACGTATTCATTACTCTGCTAATGATACCATGTGTAGATCTCGATCGACTTTCTTTTAAATAATTTGTACATCTGTATAAATCTGCTTATTTTTATGCCTACGTCTTAAAAAATATTAAAACGTGTTGGAAGACAGCCATGCGCAGAGCTGCAATGGTGCAGAACTGGAGACAGATGACAGCTGCTGCAACCTGCTTGCGCTCTTCACTCCGATTCTGTAGCTGCTTCCGCTACATTTTCACTCAGTTAGTAAACACCGAAATGGGTTCACAACACTATTAATATTAAAATAATAATCTATAGAAGATAACACTCGTGTGTGCGCTATGAGGCAAAGCTCTCTGATGTTAACAACCTAAATGTCATAGTTATTAATTTTACAGTTAAATTACATTTACATTATTTTTACACTTAAAACTGGTTTGAATTGTGCACCTGCTTTCGTTACCACTTCAATGTTTAATAATATACATCGCTTGAAACAATTGCAGGAATAATAATTAAACTAGATTCATCGCTTATTTGCGTTAATCCAATGACTACTAATTTCTGTTTTATTTTCCCAAGATGTGTACCCAGCACACTCATTAAAATGACACTCTGATGTCAACAGTTCAAAAAAACAAACGCCTAGGAAATACATCAAATATACATGAAGGTGTACATAACTTACATATTATTTAATACATTTTCCTTTCCAAGTCGTATATTTAAAGTTTTAAAGCAAATCAAATCGTCTTCCTCCCCTACCCCCGCCCAGACCCTGCAACAAAGACAGCTGGGCCAAATCCCACCATTACTGAACCACCACCATCACTGCAATTCCCAATAAATATTGAGGCCTTTACCTGTACTGCGCCGCAGCACCATGGGTAAATCCGAAATAGTTGCCGGTGGCCATCTTGGCATCCTCACCTAGCCGGCTGGGCACTACAAAACAACAGATTCATGAAGGGTAAGCGGCTGTATGCAACGGCAATCATGATGAAAAGTCTGTATCATACAGATACAGAGAATACGCTGAAGACTGCTGTGAAATAAGCCCTAGCGATCGCCGCACAACCATAACACGATCTCAATCATATCATCGCTGTTTTAAATAGTGACCGATGTTTCGAAATGCTTTTAAATGCCTATTTTACTCACCATAGGTGAAGGAAACTACTGGACATATGGGAATCATTGAAGCCCTATTCTCTTACAAACTCTGACTCGTAACCCTGCCTTTTATATGAGAAGGTCGTACGTAGGCTAGAGCTCTTGTCGCACATGCGCACTGGTATTTGTGGGCGCTGGTAAATGTAGTTTCATTACAAAAGCACTTTAGGCCGTTGAGTAAAGCCAAAAATAATAAGAGTAATACTTTTTTGTTTTTTTTGCATAGAACAGGGCACTGCCTCACACATACTTTCTTAACAAAATTAAGAAAATATACCGAATAAACCTAAATCCAGTTATCATGTTTTCAGTAATGATATTTTTTTTTAACGTTTGTGTTTTTGTTTGTAATACATCAATATATAGCCCATATTCCGATTGTCAGTGTTGTTAATCACAACAGACAGAACACGTGCTGAGCTGTTATCAAACAGTAAACTACACATCCCACAATGCCGTCTGTGACTTTAAAAGCCATTTGATTGGTTCTTTATTTCTTTACTTGCCGCGGTTGAGAAAACAAACTACATTACATTTAACGTAAGTCCTATTCGGTTTGTCTTAATTGAGTAGAAAGTGTCAATTTGAAATGCATTAACTAACTCAAACAGATATTGACCGAGAAAGCCACAGCTGTTTTTGTTTGATCAATGGTTTTTTCCTCGTGTTCTGTGATCACTGCAAGTGAATCTGCCGCGGTTGTCAACCTGTACAATCAATGCAAAATGTTTGTAGTTGATAAACAGTTATTTAAACATGACCATGCAAGTAGGTTGGTAAAACTAGGATATATGTATAGCAAAGAGCTAGGATTCATCAAGTTTTATAAGAAATATTTCTCCTAGTGGAATTTGTGTAAATATTTAATTGGATTGTGTACAACTACTGCGTTATTAACCTGTGTTCTCCGACAAAGTAGTGTTGATTTTTTTATGAGGATCCCAGACGCAAATATTCGTTAGATATATTCATGATTGGTATAATCTCAGACAAAACCTTATGATTTTAATAAATAGGGATAACGCCAGTGTAACTTTCAAATTTAGGATAGTACAAACACTCAAAGGCATTCAAAGGTTACTATGAAATTACATAAAATATAGTTTTTGCCCTTTTTAAACTAAGTTTTGTTTTAATCGATTGCATCTGCCTTCTGTCCTGTCGACCTTTCTTAAAATAATCTTTGACTAAGTTCCATAAGTAGCCGTGGGGGGGCAGTGTTAAATCATTTTGTTATTAAATGACTTCCGCTTGTCTTTTTTTAAGTCCTTTTTTCCAATTTAGGTACTGATTCAGACAGTAAAATAGAAATAAAGGTATGGGCACACGCTTATTTCTGACCACATACATACAATGTAAATCTTATCTGCTTGTTTTCAGCAGCATGCCTAAATCTAAGGAAGTGTCCTCCACTTCTGATAGCGATTCAGGCAGTGAAAAAGACACAAAGGTATTAAACATTTATTTCCAAACACATGCATACAACGTAGATCTTATAGCACCCAGTAAAATGGGCTGCTGACTACAAATTGGCTAACATGTAATTATTATTTAAACAAGTGTGTTTGTGTGACCTTATTTTTAACAAAGGCCAAAAGAAGAAAGGCAAGCACTCCTGAGAAGCCTGCAAAAAAACAGAAAAGCGGAGAGACCTCCAAACCAAGCGGCTCTGCTAAGAGTGACAGAATCGATGATGATAATAACATGTTCCAAGTTGAGTTTTCTTGCATGTTATTTAGCGATTAGAAACTGCAAAATTGTTATTTGCGCTGCTTTTTTGTAAAGTCCTTGTTTGCAAGCGTATATGTGTTCCGATGTGTGACAGATTGGAACGCTGAGATATGTAACTGTCAGGGATTTCAAAGGCAAAGTTTTGATTGACATTCGAGAATACTGGATGGACAAAGCTGGAGAAATGAAGCCCGGCAAAAAAGGTAATTATGGGACCACTTATATGTATGTAGTAATTTTAAATTTTGTTCCGTCATTTTGCTTAATCCCTATGGTCAAACAGATACTTGTAAGTTCAGATGAAATCTCTGTGTGTTGACCTGTACAATGGTGGGTTTTTTTCCTGTTACCATCAGGAATTTCATTGAATCCTGAGCAATGGAACCAGTTAAAGGAACAAATGTCAGACATCGATGATGCAATTAGAAGATACTAAGATCTCTTTGTACATTGAATGGCTGGCAGTTTTTTTTAGAATGACATATGTTGGTCCACGGAGACCATTTCAATTTATATGTTTGCTGTTAACTAGTTTTGTTCATGTTGTTGTCAACTGTGTTACATAATGTAGAGGTGTGTGCATAATACGTCTTGACTAAGTGATTATTTTAATAGTCCAATAGCTGTATTATTGTCATACTTTGCCTACATAATAAAAGACTTTATTTTGTTTGGAGTCTTGACTGTATGTGTGTATCTATGACTTAAATGTATTGAACCTTCTAGCTCTTAACCATATTAAAGTTGTAGTATGATCCTGACAATAATCAGCAGTTCACCCAAAACAAGTGCGTTTGGTACTTTGTAATGCGTCTTGTATCCAGTCTTGAGTGTTTATGCAGTGTTCACATAGGAGCAGGAATCATAACTGTTAGTGCACCCGCTCAAACATAGACCATAGACATAGACTTCAGAATAAAAACTGGCCTTTTAGTTGACTGTCCAAAAAAGCCATCTTGCATCAATTGCATTTTCTGTTTAAATTAAATCAGTTTACTGTAGCCACTGTGTTACCAGTATGTCTTGGAGATAAAATGGTTTATGGTGTTGTGTGCAAAGCAAACATTATTCAGACAGTTTCTGCCAAAGATAACCACTGTGCAAACACATTTGTATCAATATGCAGTGCTTTATACTGTCACCACAAAGTATAAAATTAAGGTACATCTGTATCCAAGTATCAACTAGTTATATTTGCTACTTTGCTATATTTGATATTAATGGAGCATAAATAATAGTGTTTAAAGTGTGCACAAGAGTGGTTTGACTGTATAATTTACATCTTAAGGTTCATACATTACGCTGTGCCTTAGAAAAGAATGTCACACTCCTTTTTTCACTGGTAACACAGGTTGTGGTTACTATGGAGATCTTAAGTGGAGGTATGAATTTTGTTGTTTCTGGTAGAAAACCAGCCTTTCACGTCACTCAACCACTTGTGAACGGTCATATAAAAGCTTTTACCTACATTTCCTGATCATCTGTTAGGAACAAATTGTTGTATCCATGCTCAAAAAAATTATGTTTGTGGCTAGACTATTTCCACCAAGTTTTGACATTCATGTTTTATCATATCTGTTTAATCCATACGCAGTACCCAGAGTTTATTGTCACCTCTGTTCTCTGTTTAATAAATTGCACTAGTTCATTAAGGACAACACGTTCGTTTAAGAAAGACTTCATACTGTCCAAATTGTTGAATGTGACATATCACTAGGTGGCACCAGTGCACTTTTAAAGCCTTTCCATATTTTTCTCC
This sequence comes from Ambastaia sidthimunki, assembly GCA_036877625.1. Classification (NCBI taxonomy): domain Eukaryota; kingdom Metazoa; phylum Chordata; class Actinopteri; order Cypriniformes; family Botiidae; genus Ambastaia; species Ambastaia sidthimunki. The sequence continues at coordinate 85,631 of JAZGTK010000155.1, forward strand.
AGATATACTGTTAGCAGATTGCTTTAAAAAACATAGTAGCTGTACCCAATCTGACATCTGACAATGACATAAAGGTCTTAAAAATAGCTGACCATTGTGTTATTAATACATTTCTAAATTTGATGTGGTTATGATCATCGTAGATACCTTGTAAATAATACTCTGATTGGAATGTGGCTCACTGATGTAAATTTCTTTCATCACATGTTGTGATGTTGTTGATAGGAAAGGAATTAGTTGGCGGTCCATCAAACACAGTTAATGCACAAGAATGTCCATTTTCATGAGTTTGTATTAGCTATGTCATATGAACACATTTAACCGAATGATTCACGTCTAGAAACATTCAGCTGATTAATTGTAATGCTAGTTGTGCTTTGATCTGCAATCATTTTAATGAAAGGATGTTCTCCAGCGCACACACCCACAAGACCATCTGCCCACCAAACAGGAATCGAATGCTGGAAGCATTTTGGTGTACCCATGCAACCTGAACAGAGAGGTAAAGTAAACATCTGAAGTAAAATGCTCCAAATACGCTACATTTCAGCATGTATGTTACTTTGATGGTTATATGATGGATGGAGGGATAAGAAGCACAGCCTGTAGAAAGCAGAATGGGTGTGTTGCTCTAGTTTACCAGTGAACCAGTGGAGCACTTTAGGTCACTGATGCCTAACATCTGCTTCCATTTGAAGGGTCTGCCCTAAGTCTGGTGATTGAACATAGTGTCTGTGGTTCTTGGACATGTTCTTGTGTCATTGGTACCTTGAGTATTGCTTTGCATATTTCAGCACTTCATTTTTGGGTTGTGGTTTCATCAGGACAAGGGAACACACATGGGTGTGTCGTTCATCTCTGGGCTGACATCAAATCTGCGTGGATTTTACAGTAGTGACGCATGAGGAAACCCTTTCAGCCCAGTTTTGATGGATGTGTCTGCCTCTGTTGTTTTACTCCATGGTGGCTAATATAACGGATAATGTTTCGTGAAAGGAATTTGTTCTTCCATTGAGATGTGAAGTGCATATTGATTACAGGGCGCCTTGAGTTTCCTGTCCGTGACAGGGATGGTATTGGCCAAAACCTTCTTTGGCTGTGAACTGTGGTGGGATGTTGCCAATTTGTCTACACTTGAACAACCTTTACAATGGACAAATGGTTTTGAGAGGTTTGAAAGCCAGAATTCTCCATCTTGACCCTCTGGCAGGGATGAAATCATTCATCTGAAAGATGTCAAAAGAAAAACAAGTGCACTTAGACCACGACTATTCCAAATCTGCTTCACCCTTGGTAAAATGTTCCTGTTGTGGTTTGGTTCTGCCAAAAACGTGCTGTCATTCTGCGTATAGGACTTATGCATACAATTAAAAAGAAAAGAAGAAAGTAGGGAGCGTGCTGGGGTGCTTGGTGCCCTGGCTGGTTCTGTGGAATTAGACAGTGAGTGTCAGTTTAATAATGGCTGCAGTTGTCTTTGGCATGTGTGTACTGTATATTGCTTACATGTGAGGTCATCTGGGTGAAGCTGCCACATACAGTGAGTGAAGATAGATCAAGACAGGCCCTTATTCATGATTAATGAGTCTAAGCTTGAAGGTGGTCAAGGAGTCAAGCTTGAGAATAAGATGAAATGCTGGCATGCTGGCTGTCTAGTGATGATGAAACAGAAATCCAGGCACAGAACATGAAACAGTTGCTTTGAACATTAAGGCCAAAGTTTCCTTTGTGATTTAGTAATTCATGCATTAGTGAGTAATTTCTTGAACAGTTTGTAGATAGCTCATCTGAAAGTATGGGTCAGTGAGTTTTTATTGTTTCCTAGCCACAATCAAAGCGTATAACAGCATTTTAGCAAGAACTGTCACAATAAGGGCAGCTGGCAGTATTTCACTCGGGCTCTGATCAGAGTGTAAGGCAGGCTAAAGGCCTGAATCACCCTGCTTGCTCTTTCATATTGTATTTCACTTGGATTAGTACAGAACTTACATGCAGACATCACTGCCCACAGCTGCGATGTAAGGGATGTAGTAAGGAATGTAGTGGTTAAGTACTCTTTTCTCAGCTGGGGTTTATAGAGCCCCAGGCTCTGTCTGCAGGACCCTGCTGGGCAGACTGTCCCTGAGGTTAACCAGAGGTGTCCTTGACCTGCCCAACTGTCCACACTGGCTCCTAAATCAGCCTGCCCTAGACCAACACTGACTGTTCACAAGGAGACTTGTTTGCCTGACATTTTCTTTCACGCTCACATGAATTGCTTGGGCAGTCAGGAATGTTTAAGTGCGCTTAACAGTGCAGGAATTTTTCACCTAATTTGCCTGATTATTCACCTTTGGCCTTGCATACCACACAGCAGGACAGCCAGTTACATCCCAGCAACCTGGGAAAATTCTGTCCGGGTGCTGGGGTGCTCCCTTTGTGTGCTTCAGCAAATGGCCGTGTGGTGAAGAATTATGTAATAAACCCCATTATACCTTCCAAATAACTTGAACTATAATTTAATTCCTTTGATTCCCCATGGACACAATTAAGATGGTTGTAATGTTGACGCAGAGGTCCAAATGTGAAAATTTATTCCTGCTATCTTGCATACAGGCGGAGAAATGTCTTGCCAAAGGGGGGGAAATATGTCAGCAGTCATGTCTCATTTATCTAGTGTATACAAGATGGTCTGTGTAGCAAATCATCTTGTTATTTGCCTGGGTGTACCCACAGTGGAATTTCTTATTGAGGCTAAATCCTCGGAATAAATCTCCAGATTGAAGACATTGGATAATGATATTACATTGGATAATGATATCACATTGGATAATGTGATGGTTTGGATTAACACTGAGTTTGCATTAATAGTGGAAAATATAATCAACCAAAAGGCTCCACGTCACACACGATCACAATTCCCAGTGATTAATGTAGAGAAAAGTTTGGAATAGTGCAGTCATTAAATATTCATGATTGTGTTTCCCCTGTTTGTGCTGTTCTAGATGGGGGTTTTCTGCTTGACCTGTTCAAATTCTGTTCCCCTTTTTACCTGCTAAAAACATGAAAACTAAGGACACCAAACATTCTATATTGCGTTATGTGCTCCCAGCTGTATTTGTTTATTATGTAGTGAGCTGTGAAAAAAAACGTGTACAATATAAGTCTGGCTTACTTTGGCATTACTTACAACATGAGACACACTTACTGATTATCTACCACAACGACCTAGTAGCTAACGCCAGATTGTATGCTGACCTTTCCTTTTCGTGACTGAAGGCCTCACACTCTTTTGTCTGCCGATGTTGCTGTCTTTCTATGATTTCTCATGGGGACAAAATCTAGACAGAACCAGACAATGGAAAGCTGTAATACACCATTCAAATAAACAAAGATTTGTGAAAAAGAAAAGAAAAAAGAGCTAGTGTATCTCTGACGTAAAGACATCTACTGCACACGCAGTGTCAACATGTAGTGTTTCTCCTTAGCCGTGGGACATCTTAGCATGATGTTTGGGGATGTTTAAACAGAGATATGTTCGTTTCTTTGCTTTAGTCTATCTGCTGCTCAGACCACAGGCATTTCAGAGAAAGCCTTGCTTGGATCAGACTCCCTCATTATATTGGAGAATCTTAACTCTGAATCCTTTCTTTTGGAAGAGTGTGTTCTCAAAAGTGTCATTAGAAATGGGGAACAACGGCTGGTTTCCTCTCTTGTTGCTTTCTTTCTCCAGAATCAAGATCTGCTTGTGTAAAGCAGTAATTGGCATTGAACATGAGAATCAAGCAAAATAATGCCACACAAGAATGCCACAGTTAATGTCTGTCCTGCAAGATGGTCTAATTTGCTCATTCAAATTACTGACTAATTCGGTAAGCAGTGAGAGGAAATGTAGGCAGTCATACATTCATGCTGAGCCATTAAGTCATTTATTGCCCTGGGGCAAGCATCAGTACACCTATTAAGTCACAAGCCTACACTTCACATTTCCATGTTTTTAAGGTTTAATAAATGGAATATTTTGGATTTAAACATACCCCTAACGACCTGGAGGGAATTTTAATGTGTTCTCAGGGGGAATGGGGCTGCGTCTGCTCTTCGGAGGTGAAAGGAAGTTTAGTGGAATGTCTGCAACACAATTTGAAGTGATAGAATTGGGTTATTATTATTTTGTTCCAAAATTCATTACTTTTACAATGTCACATTCTTCATTTTATTTGGACTCAAGTTCACTTATTGAACTGTTCTGAAGCTTTTCTCTGTTCTCTGGGTTCGGCCCCAATTCGGTTACTGATTTGCACGTACGACAAACAATGTGAATGTTGAATGGAAACATTGAAACATTGGTTATCTCATACTTAGGTCTCTATATCTCTGGCTGTGTTACTAAAATCTCACTGCCTGCTGCTGGAACGAGTCATAATCGAATGTTGTAATCCAGCTTGGAATGTGGACTACTGATTCCCTTGACTCCCAGACTTGAGGGCACAGTGCCTTTTCTAGGCCCTATGAGGACTGTGGGTCTTATTAACTTGTCCCCTGAGAGCATGTTTTAACAAGCATATGTGCTCACTGCCATGGCCTCTTTTTAAATGAAACAATATTGTTGCCAAATGTGTTATCCAATACTGTACATTGCTTTGAGAGGAAGAGGAACAAAACGAGTGGGGTGTCTGCTGTACAACAAAGCCAAGCATCCAACGCTGTCAGGGGTCAGATTTAAGAATGTTAAATATTTTCAAAACATGAAATTTAACTCTTTAAAACTGCTCATGCTGTCCCCCTGGTACCTGTCTTCAGATATTTGCATTCCAATCACATCAGGAAAGGACAGTGAAATGCTGGATTTTATGTGTTTGAGTATTTTTTTATGACACCAAGCGTATGTGTTGCTTGCTTATTAACATGTTTGATTATTCCTATGGAATAAAACTCGTCATCCTGGGAATAAAAAAAAAGATGTGTCAAATAACTGGAATATGTTCACAAATGTTGTGTTTTTTTTTAAATAAATCTAGAAATTGGTACCTATTAAAAGTACAGTTATAGTTGCTGTGTTTTAAAGACTTTTATTTATTTAAATGAAATCAACTTTGAAGTGGGTTTTTCAGCCAAAAATTACAACTGTTTTCATCTATTACTCATTCCGAACCTGTATGACTTACTTTCTTCCATGCAACACTAAACAATGGTGTTCATGCCGCTATATTCCATACAATTAACACTCCACAAAGGCACAAAGCACTTTAAAAGCATTATAAAAGAGGACAGCATGACTCATGCACCACAATCATGCTTGTCATTGTATGGAAAGAGTAGCTAAGACATTCTAGTATAATTATCGCCTGTTGTGTTTCACAATCATATTGCTTTCTAAAGTCAGTGGAGTTGGGGTGGGGGGGTGGGGGGGGTAAACTTAAGATTTAAAGTTTAACAATGCAGAATGTTCTTTAAAACTTTGTGTTTTAGAAGATATCAGGTTTTATGTTACACACTTAAGGGGAAATTCATAGATGACCTTACATTGACCTTACACCTAATAATGAAATTCTTTAATCCTGCACTTTGACCATTCAGCCCATGAGCAAAACATTTTACATCAGGTTAATAAAAACCATCTGATAATCACAGCTAATCACATCAGCCATTCAACTGTTTCAGACACATGCATCACACTATTGTATATGTCCAGTCTGTTTTGAACACAGTCATCAAATGTAATAAAGTGGGCAAATGCTTAATATTTTTACATAACTTTAGGAATTTCACATTGTTAACAAACAAATATCTTGCATACCTGCTACACAGGGCAGAGAAAGTTGAAGGTTAGCCAGCATAAGTATTTGTTGTACTGACATGAGTATTATAGCATGCTGGGGCCCAGCAGCCCATCCAACCATTTATTTATCTATTCATGCATGTAGTATTTTTCATCAGTATATATCTGGAAGGGTAGGCAGTCTTTATTTGGGCTGGGAGCCAGACATCCATCACACTTGCAGCAAACACTGAATGTCTTTCAACTGTCATTGTAAAAACCCACTTGAGACACTTCTACAAAAAGAAACGCAGGCACTGATGTCTCATCTATAATAGAGCCCCAAAATGTATAAGAATCCAAGAAAGATTTTTGAAGGAACCAGCATCACATTTAAAGTAAAATGGCACATAATGAGCCTAGTTCATCTATTATAATGGATTCTTTAACTGTGTGGTGCTCATGGTACTTTAAATGATCTGAGATAAAGGCATTTTTTAAAAAAGGAATTTTTTATTATTGAGTGAACTTAGCTAACACCAGCTAAATGTATCAGCAAATCCAATCAAAACAGGTGCCTCTGTTTGTCACAGCCTCTGAACATTAGACTCTTCTTTTCCTTTATTTACACTCTGATGGAAAACTGCTATGAGACTTCTGTCACATTAATTTTCTCTCTACAGAATCAAGGCATAACTTATATTGAGCATAATGAGTTTACCGTCCCTTCTTTCTGAGATTCAAATGAAGCTATTCTTTAGTTTATAATCTATAATGGAAAAGGGAATGTGTCTGGAAATGGATTTGTCAGAGTGTAAACAGCTCTAGTATAATAAGGGCCGACTGATGTGTCACCTCTGATTTGCAATGCTTCAGTAGGAAAGCAAATGAACTACAGAACCCAACTTCAGATTAAAAATCTAATGATGAGGGTAATCTGGCTGTAAAGAGGGGCTTGTCCAAACAGTTAAAACATGCTTAAAGATGCTTCAACATATTTAAAGATATTTTGACATTGAATATTCTGAGAAAACACATTGGCATTATGTTGGCATTTATGTGGGGATCTGCCCAGATCAGCAGCTAGTTTAGGTAAATGATTCAGATTTTGTCCAGAAAGCACACAAATACAAGAAATGAGAAAATTATAGACATCAGGTTCTGTGATGTGTTTTTGTTTTCAAAAAAAGTTTGCTAATGCTACTACGGAATAAAAACGTGATAAGGCGTGTTTAAAATGAATTATTTCATGAAACCTAATGAACCTTTATTGTTTTTCAAATTCCTCAGCAAAAGTATCATTGTGTTCATTTGTGACACAGCGTTTGAAAATGAATGACGCGTCCAAAGGATGTTAAATGTCGTCAGAACTCTTTTGCTTCATGCAAAGATGTCAAGATATCATGTTGAGCCGCTGTTTGTTTGACCCATATGTAAAAATGATCCTACCAGCTTTTGCTGAAACATTTTTAACATTTTGATCCTTATTGCAGTTAACCAAGCAAACACAAAACAAATTCTTGTTTCACATGCAATGTCATTTGATCTTATGTTGCCAAATTCTAAGTTCTCATATAGTTCAAACAGAACACATCCTCACATTCAAATCTCCATTATTTAATTTTAACACTATTCAATATAAAATCCTTCAAATAAATTTTAACAGATATACCACTTGGTGCTTGCCCAGATTGTAAGTTCAACAAGAACTCTTTTTATGGTACTATTAGCTACATCACAAATGTTATTGTGCAAAGGTCTTGCAGTTGAAACTAATAGCACTGAATCTATGGCACTGGTGCCTTTAAAAGTTTGGACATGCCTCTGTAATGGTGGCCTTTCCGGTAACTATTGAGAAGTCTAATGTTTGTTGACATTTCCCAGACTTCCACATTGCAGTGAGTGTTTGTGTATGTGCTCACCAATGTTTGTCCAGCAAAGTTCCTGAAAACAAGACAAAACCAAATTAGGTCTTTAGAGGTGAATGTTCTTATCTTCCACTGTCACTCCTCTTATCCTCTTACAGTGCTACATCTTTTAATTGATTCCCTTTCAAATGGTAGAATAAAAAGGTTTTACAACAGAAAAGCCTGTGAGTAAAGTAATAATGTATTAAGAGTTATGCATGAATCTGGTGCAGATTTCTTTCTTTGAGTTGAAAAGAAAACAATCCTCAATTTTTTTATTTCTTCAGATCAGAAAATTGTACAGAAACACAAAAAGAACACTAAAATTAATAAATTATTATAACAAATGGGAAATTATTGCATTAAGCAATTCAGCTGAATTTTGCTTGTTTTTATCTAGACCTTTAATGGGGGTCTGTGGCAGTACTGCAAAGAGTCATTTTTGTGAATTAAAAGAAAGTTAATTTCACTAGAAGTTGAAGCTAAATGTTTTATTGTCCCTCCCAAATGAAAAAGCATAATTGAACAGTAAAATAAAGTAAAAATAGAACTAAAACATAACATACAGGAGTTTGTACATAAATAATCCCTTTTTAAGGGCTTTGCAATGTTAACATCAAAACAAAGTATGTAAATATGGATCTGTATGTTGATCTATATGCATGATGTTATAGACCAGGCATACAAGTAGTCCATCTCCTAGTTCACCAAGGGCTCCTTGGCCTTTAAAGGGTAAAGACCCCTGATCTTGACAACATAACTATAGATTAGCAATGAACTGTCAAGCATAAACTAATAATGATCTAAAGATGGAACACTTTGTGATGTAATAAGATCAAAAAACACGCTGCATAAGCAGACTATTCTTTCCTGCATTCCCACAATTTTAATGGAAAATTTGGGCATTTTTTTTAAGCATTGCTTACATTAAGACAGATTTTACTAGTCTTCAGTTTGAATGCCAAAGCTTTAAATGTAACAACATCATAGTAATGTATCCTACCATATATGCATTACCCAAATCAGACAACACAATACACTGCAATTATAATAAATATTATTGGACAGACCTTTTTAATTACATTCTTGTCATAGACAACACTGTCAATACATCTATGGAAACTATGCAAATGAGATGATTCTGCTCTGGAAAAGTCAGACTCAAACAAATTTAAGAAACAAACAGAAACTGCTATTAGGGGCTTTTATGATTTGCTATATTACCAAATTTTCTTAAAGAAAACAAACAAACACTGAACCTTTGGACAGTGTTGGCTGCAGTGGGATGCTGGGAATGTGTCTGATAAGCTCTCTCTCTCTCTCTCTCTCACACACACACACACACACACACACACTCTCCCTCTCTCTCTCTCTCTCTCTCTCTCTCTCTCTCTCTCTCTTAACATTAAAATTAAGGTCCTCAGCCCCAGTGAAGTACACACAGAAGTACACTCTCCCACACAGAAGAGTCTGAACATGTTGAGTGTTTGACAGCATTTACCACTATTAAAACAGGCCAAAGAGCAGAGCATTTTTTTTTCTTTGCTTTTTAACCGTAAATATAGGAAAGGTCAAAAGAGAGGCTTTATTATTTTTTTAAATGTTATTATATGTCCTATATACTGTAAAGATTCTTTGGAATTCAATTCATTCAGAATTCTACAAGTTGTCTTTAGCTGTCATATTTATTTTTAATTGATTTGAAAAGTCAAGCGAATTGAACCAAATTTAATTTCAAATGTTCTTTTAATCCTAGCAGGAGTATTGCATTTAAATAGGAGGATGTTGTATCTAATAAAGCCTCCATTGTGATCACTTGTGCACAATTTGTCTCTAAACACCTGCCAAGACTCAGATACAAAAGCTTTACTGCTTGTATTAAGTGGGTCCCTGTTAAGTTTCAGAACAATGTTGATGAGAACTCTTGACATTAAAGTTTTTAAAGAATGTAATTTTGGATTGAAAACTAAAAATGGAAGGAAAAGCCAGTTCCTCCTCTTAATATGACCATGCAACTCCTAAATAAAAAGACTACTCATTATCCTTGTGGTTGATGCAGACACAGCACAGTTATTAGTGTATTAACGTTTTGTAACTTTTTTTGTATACATGTTTTGTTACATTGATCGTAAGGAAGTGCTGCACATAGCCTGACTCTTGCAGAGAGCAGATTGCCTCACTTAGCTTTTAGTGTGAGTGACGCAATATAGGCCAGTGAACATCTTGCTCTTATTACGAATATTGTTATTATTTCCTCTCAGTGCTTTTAATAAAAATCAGATGTCCCCTCAAAACAGGTACTGCCATCAATTGTGCCTTTTTGTTCTGTTTGCTTTATTTCCCAGATGATCTCAAAAACTGCTGGCACTCGATAGATGCGCTCTGACCGGCCAAGCCATTCAGCACCTGTATTGTTACTTGGTCTCATTTGAATGCCATGTAATGTCAGATGATTCTGGGGTGTAACTGACTATTCAACCTTCTATATATGCTGATAGGTACATTGGATGCTTTCCGTATGTTCTATAAAAGTATGTGTCACCAGTTTTTGTTTGATCGCGGTAACTACCGCTGTCATTGTAATATTTGTGACTAAACATACTGTATTTATTTAATGATGATTATATGTAAATATTGTAAATACTTTTTTCTTAATTTCGAAATGGTAGGGCAGATGATACAATTTTTTAATTTATAATTTTTTCACAAGTACTTTTTTTTAAATTTTGGGGTACACTTTCCATGCCCCAAATTGTAAAAAAAAATGGCGCCCCAAATGGTCAATGGTGCTCCAAAACAGTTTTGATACAAACATTCTTCAAAATATCTTACTGTGTGCTTGGCAGAGCAAATAAATTAATACAGATTTGGAACAACTTGAGACTAAGTAAATGACAAAATTTTCATTTTTCTGTGAACTATATCTTGAATGTGTTTAAATCTAAAGAATTAGGCAGCTTTTTACAGCACATTAATTTGCAATACTTTTTGAGGAATACTTTTGAGGAATATTAATTTGCAAAACTCCCTGAGGAATATTCTGAATAAACTGAGAAACAATTAAGTGATTTCACGTCAAGCAGTGTCAACTGTTTTATAGAGTAGGAATACGTAGTGCTCTGGATCATATTCAAGCAAACATGTGGGCCTTTGTTCTAAGCGCTGTATCTCCACTAACCTACCACAATTGTCCACCACATCCCCCAACCGGAGTGTATTGTTAACAGAAACATTAGCCTGCACTACCACTACCCATGTTGATATAAACACAGATTGTTTCCAGCTAATCATTGCGGAAACAAATTTATCGCATGTTGAGGTAATAAGTTTAATAAAGAGTATTCGTCTGGAGGCCATTTATAAATGCACACTGCACATATGGAACTAATCCTAAAATAAACTGAAATAATCCTAGTCTGATGCTTCCCTGGTCCACCTGTAGTCCGACAGGGCACAAGAACAAACCAGTCCTTATACCCAGAGGCATTGTCGCTGTCTTCCATCCCCTTCAAGGTATTTGTCTTTATTCAAGACAATGGAGCTCTTTATTACCCTCAACAGTTGTTGAGTCCCGCTGTGGTTTTATAGAATGAACGTTTTCAAAACAGGGACACATGTTTTGAATCTAACACTGTGTTACATAGGTAAATCTGATTCTCTTGATAAACATGCAGTAAAAATCCATTTCTTAAAGTTAGTTAGTAAATTTTTTTTTAGTAAAATAGTTTTAGTAAAATATTAACTGGATATTCAGCCATAAGAACTGCTTAATGAGCTCTTCTTTTGTCACTAAAACACATATAAAAGATTTTACTGAAGGTTTCGGTGTTTTACAAACCTGACAAGTATGGCAGTAGGTTTTCATTGAGAGGAAATGTGACATATCTCTTACTGAGACCTAGCAACTCAGCAACACAATTCACTCTTTAGTTTAATGTGACATGATGTATGTCAGGATTATAATGAAATGCTGACTGGTAACAAGTTTAGTGCAGGTTTCAGACAATACAAACTAATTAAACAAGGGCAGGAAGGGAGTTGTTAGATTTGCGATGGCAACATCACGCAGCATGTTTTCATTATAGTTTTACAGAATTCCATTTACAGTGTATCTGGTTACCATGAAAACACAATCACACTGGCCCTTGCTACTGCTTCAGCAATCATACAGTAGAAATATCCAATTAATAATGTTTTGAACAAGCTGGCAGAAGTCTATCCATTTTTTGTCAGACACATTTGAATATAACTGTTGCTTTATTGTTGTCATTGTAAATATTCACTTTACAATTGCAGTGGGTTTAATCAGTGTCAATTTTAATAGATTTGCTATCCTGTGTTTTCTCGTCACCTCCTGCTTCTCTATGTGTTTTTGCATGTAGAAAAGGCGGATTAAATTATCCAGACAATATCCATGTATTATATTGTCCAGTTTTCTACTTGAACAATGAGACGTGTTACTGCAACTGTTCTCAATGCAGCATGGATGACATACAGTGGTGACATTTTTCATAATCATGACAGAAAATCTAAATATTACCCTAAACTCACTAGCAGAAACAGACAAACAAAACATTTACCCAGAATTCAACATAGCGTGACATCACCTTCATATTCTCAAATGTTTTGTTTCCTATTTACATAGGCAGGACTGTGCATACAAACACACACACACACACACACACACACAGAGCAGATCTTATATTAAACAATATGTGTTTTTATGCTTTCCTTTAGTGTGTTATCTGCAAAGCTCAAAGTCTCCCACAAATTCATTATTTTAACAAAAAAAAAGGCTGATCCAGACCAGGTCGACTCCTCCCCCCATTCTTATAACAATGCTGTCCAAATGTATACGCAAAGTAGGTATGGCTTCAGTTATCACAGCTCTGTTGCAGTTGTGGGCCCAAAGATCTCAACATAAAACTAATGACTTACATTTAACAGATGCATTTATCCAAAGCGACTTACAGTGAATTCAAGGTTTACATTGTTTTTTTTTTATCAGTACTTGTATTCCCTGGGATCGAACCCAAAACCTTTGCTAACACAATGCTCTACCAGTTGAACTACAGGAACACCATTGCTGTGGGAAGTCACTTAGCTATTGCCAGTAGATATTGAGCTTTCCATTGATAAGCCGGTCCTGCTTACTGAGGTGCGAATGACGAACTCTTTAATCTTTACTCACTCCACAGACGACTCACTTTTCTAAGACGGCGATCGACTTTACTCACTCTGCGACGACTCATTCTCCTCAGCGGCAAAAGGACTACAAACATAGAGGCACTACATGTTCTGTTTCACTGGGACTTGCAAAGTTTGCAAGGTCTGCTTGGTAACCTGCATAGTTCTGACTTGAAGTGATGTGGTAAAACTGAGGACATTAACTGTCTAATTGTCTAACTTTATAATGGCTTTGGAAGCTGAAATTCACAATTATTGTAAGTAACATTCATTAAGTAACATTTCTGCCACACGCCTGGGACATTCGACCAGTCACAACACACTGTGTCATCTGGCCAATCAGAGTATGCTGCGCTTTTTACAGGGATGGGCTTGGTAGAAATCCATGTGTTTTGAAGAGAAGGGCATAGATGAGCTACAATAATGTGAAGTATATGAAAAATAATGTGTTTTCTGAAACTTAAACCATGTTACGATATTCTATTACACCCAAATACACAAAATAATGGTCCTTGAAAATCGCATAATATAACCCCTTTAATTCAAGTAAGAGTCATTCTAAATTGCAGTTGGTACTACTTTCAATCAATTTATCAGTAGAATAGAAAGCTCAAGCTAAGCACATTGCATTGTGGGATTTTAAATGGCAAATGTTGCCAAAAGCAGTAGATCATCTGTAGTTTAAAAAAATGGGTAAAAATTCTACAGACAATAAAGAGAAGTGACTAGACTGGCAAGAGTTATTTGGCATCTACATTACACTGAATCACAGAAGCCACAAGCTTTTAGGCATGAAAACCTGGTTATTGGACAGTCAGATTGTTTCAACACCACTGATGTGTGGCCACATAACATAGTGCAGCTGCTTGATAAACACATTATAATAGAGATGCTGCTTTTCTTTGTTGCTGAGTGCTGAGATCATAATTTTGCTGCTGTGATTGTTTTCACTTATGTAATCTGTCAACTTTTCAAGTGGGTGACACAGTCTCATTAAATTATATGCTTTCCTACTGAATGTGTCATATTTATTCATGCAGTAAATTAACCACTTAGAGCAAAGAGACTTTAAGATTAATCCTCTTTTGTGGATATTAAGAGGATCTGGAATCTAGCAAGCGCTTCAATCAAAAATAATGAGACGCTTAAGCAGCTGACTGAAAGGCAAAGTGGTCAGCAACCGTCTCATTTCAGTAGCTCTCCAGCGTCTATGTAAATAATCTGTACATAGTTCACAGCAATATTATTTAAGAACAGTGTAAATACACCTTTATAGAACATATGGTGAACTTCATACCCATACATGCTCAAAGTCAATTAGAAATTGCAAAACATTCTGTAACGCATTTTTGGGAGTAATACAAAGAAACGGGTATAATCTCAAAATCAAGACTCCACAAAATACCACAGCAAAATGCAAATAAGAACTGACAAAGGAACAGAACTTAACCCGGGGTATAAATACACAGGAAACCTAGACTAGAAACATATGAAAACAATAAGTAACTAAAGGCAACTGAGGAGGAGCTAATGAAGAAGTAATTAATTACAAGATAATGACAAAATTAACAAGAGGAACACAAAGAAACAAAAAAAAATGTGACATTTAAAAGTAATAGTTTTTTCTTTTGCCTCTAGATGTACAATTTTTAATGCAATAGAAGTTTAAAAATCTTTTAAAAATATGTACTTATGTTTGCTCAACATTTAAACTTACATTTTTAGTAGATGCTTGTTTTATTAAAGTGTGCATTGGGGGACGCATACAGAGCCATTCAAGATAAATGTTCTTTTTGTTGTTGTTTGTTACAGAAACTGTCAACAATCTTTCACCTCTTTTTTAATAAATCTGTCACCATTTGATAATTTCTTTTTGGTTTATAGAATGTACGTGGGAAGATTTAGAGAGGTGTGACGCTTTCTATAAGCAAGTTAAAGAGGCGAAAGAGGATTTCGGCACCCTCTGCAATTGTTGGAGAGCTCTCAGAGATGCATTCATTCTGGAGGTGAGGTCAGGTGCTTGAAGTCTGGCTGTCTGTGGAAAAAGCTGGTAGAGGTTGTAAATTAAACATGAGTGCTGCTAATCTGGCCTCAGTCCAAGAATCTGCAGGACACAAGCCCCACTTATGTCCTACACAGTGTCCTAATGCTAAATGACTGCTGAATTATTTTCTAAACCACACTTCAGTTGACTAATAATGTTATCTTAACTTGTCTGAAACCCAACAACTGAGATCCGTCAATCCCAATCCCAAAGTTTTTGCTTTTTCAGTTTTGCCATCAGAACTGAATTTTCAATGAAAAGCAACCTCAGGTCAGGAATCAGGATACTTTCAAAGATAAATATAAAATAGAATGAACCAGAATACAGGCTGAGGTTTGAATTTAACAGAATATCTTTAAAAAGTGGCACGAGATGCTAAAAAACAACAGGATGCATTGCAACGATCAGTCACATTTGTGTAATTTTGGTTTTAGTTAATTTTAGTTAAGGATTATATAATAATACAATACAAAAAGAAAGTTGTGCTGTTCAGAACATTAGAATTGTTAAAATGGCAATTAATGGTTTGTTCCAATATATGTACATTTGAGGCTGACTGTGGGCCTTCCTTGGGGGTTCCTTTGTGAAGAATTTGCTGTAAATATTTAACAAATACTATGAGGTCAGTGTGGTATAGATATATGATATGTATGTCTACTTACGTACTTTGTGGTCTCTTTCAGATGGCTGGCAGTAGAAAAGGTTTTTCCCTGGAATATCTGATCAGCTCTAAGTGGTGCAATTATATTTTAATAATCTATACAATTAATCCCCTTATATATTGCCCATTTCCCTGCTCTTGGCTTAAATGATTAACTGGATGAAAGATTGTTTATTCAGGTTTTAGCTACACTTAACTGAGCACGTCAAGAGGAAAGAGTTTATGAGATTGAGTGAGAAACCTGGCTGTGTTTTAGTAGACTTCAACATGTACAACCTCAGCCAGATTTCTCAATTATTGTAATGCTTGCAATGAACTGAAGTGAATTACAGCTGCAGATTTGACTGCATGTGGTTATGTATGATGGAAAATAAACAGTCTCTAGATGGTCTTCAACGTTAATCTGCAATAATTATATCTGATACTGTAATGGCACATTTCTTATTCAAAACAGGCAGTCAACAAACACTTACAGAGAAACGTGTGCTTAAACCTCTTTCCCCACTTGGGTGTCCTTACATTGCACCTGATCTAAGCACATAATAAGCAGCCCAGCTGGAGACACACACCATGCTAATAATTTCCCTTTAATTCCAATGAGACATGGCCTTCAGGCTATACTGAAAGTTTGTTGGTTAGCATTGTTGACAGCTACACTGATTGCCTGATTGTGTTGCTTTAATAAACTATATTGGATGTCTAAGGATCTACCTGTAAACTCACTTAACAAAAAGAGGAGTGAGATATCGTCGGAAAGTTTAAATTGATTGCATCAGGCATGATGGTTTTAGGGGCCACCAGGGGGATTGTATGTTACAATGGTACAGAGAACTTCCAACAGACGTTCTGATCTTTGATCTTCTGGTTCTGATCGTGTTAACGCAGGATGGCTCCCAGGCCAGACAGCCCATCATCTGTCCGCAATCAACAGGGAATTTGAGGTTGGCGTAGCTTAGTTTTAGGGTAGACAGTACTGCCTATTTCTGTCTGTCACAGGAAGTCTTGCATTCCTTTTTATTAAAAGGTCATTTTGACACTAGACGTGCCTTATAATGCATGATGGGAAATTCATGAGAATGTTGAGACACTAATATCAGGTGTTTCTCTTTTCCAACACTCTACAGTAAACAAAAAACTGAACTGAATTTTCATGGTGAGTCTGAGGAGAAACTGACAAAAGTTTTGCCCTCTTGATTGGTCAATACTTAGCCATTGTGTAAAACTTTTGTGAAACAACAAGTTGCTGAATTTGAAGAGAAATGGCATATTTTATGCAGTACTTAAAAGTGTAAATTAATGTGTTTTTAACCAGTCCTTTTAAAAATGCTGAAGTGTGCTTAAAACCCAAGATTAAAGCACTGTCAAATGAAGAAACAGAAATGTGAACTGACATGTTTGGCCATAGGAACTGTGTGTCAGTTACGTGGGGCTAATCTTGGGAGCCAATGGGCAAATTTTTCAAACTTTTCACATTAGGTTGGGTGTCTGACCTCTTATTTTACTGTTCTCAAGATCATTTTAGAAGTGAGGGGATTTAACTTTTGCGTGCAGACGATGATGAAGAGGCTGGAAAAATCTGGGCCACACATTCCAGTGGAAAAAAGATAATAGGCACATTTGCCTCTACAAATACACCTGTGCTGGTTTTCTGGAATTCTGTGATTTACGTGAGCCATCTAGTTAAACTGGGAATGGAAACATACTAGCTAACATGATCCATGGTGTATATATGCATAAAGATGATTGAAATTTTAATACAACAATACAATCTTAAAAGGATATTTTTGGTGTCTTTACAGCACAGAATGTTATGATTATTCTTCTTATGGATAGAATAAAGATGGTTTAAATTTGGCATGTAACTTGTGCAAATTAAACTTAAAGCCAATAGGTAGAAGACAATACTATTTAAGATGTGTATTTACCCTTGTTGTTGCTGCTACTAATGCAAACCTTTACAGTCTTTTGCTCAGAAATGATTTTATAGTGAGCACTTAAGACTTGTCTGATGTAATCATGTAAACCTAGTAGAAATGTAGCCTATAAGCTAATAAGAAATATGAAATACATACTTTGGTTGTTACAATTTTCCTTACAAAATTCTTCCATAACATGGAATTTTCCAAATCAACCACATAACACTTAATAACAGTACATCAACAACTAATAGTATTTTTGCTGATTCCTGCTACTCCTTAACCTATGCTGTGTCCATAAACACTCTCTCCCTGTCTAATATATAATATACAGGCAACTGTTTTGTCAGCTATTTGACTGTCTTTCACAGACAGTCAAACCACAAAAATAGAAGAAGCTATAACCGATATAACCACAAAAATAGAAGAAGCTTCTCTCGTACTCTAGAAGGCAACTACAGATCTTTGATGGGTCTCCTACTGCATCACGACATGTTTTCCACAAAGCTTTGGCATGCATGAAATGGATGGAGTGGTGGATCTTGATGTAGCTTGGCTTGGAAACATTGTGAAGCTGAAAGTATGAGTGAAATGTAACAGCTGGTGGAAAATTAAGCATGCGCTATACTTGAGCCTGACACACCCGCTGATACAGTGCAAGACGCCCATCATCTAAACATGGGCAATTTCGTACCGTTGAGCCCATCACTGCCAGTCGTTAGAAACCCATCAACCAAAGAGCTCCAGGTATGTTTCCTGCTGGGCCACAACTGCTCTGAGCTCTTATCCCTCCTGAACTCAGTGGCATCCCTACATCTACAGAACAGTGTATTTGCTGAAGTGTATTATGCTTAACCAAAGCATATAATTTATTTGATACACAGGGAAATGTTTAGGTCACACTAGTCAAGCTGGTTATAGTTTAAAGGAAACACAACATATCTATAGATATATATATGAAGATATTTAATGTACATTTGGAGTTATAAGGTGAAATTGTTCCAGGTTAAAATCTGAGAAACATATGGTTTTGCTTTCCTCCCAAAGAACACGGATAGGTTTAAAAAGTTGTGCAAGTCTTTTAAAGTCCTTTATGTTATGAGATTGCACAAATTCCTCACCCTGATAAAATCATTCCAGAGAGTACAGGCAAGGTTACATTGTAATGTGGTTGATTAAAGGTATCAAAATTACCCACAATCCTCCGATAAATAGTTGGAGCAGATTTGGAAGGGCATGTATGGCATGCAGGGGCTTTACTGTGTGTGATAAAGACACGACCAAACCCAGACTGTGTGAATTAGAACCACATTGCATCTGAAACCATCTTTCAATGGGCCCTTGTGAATCCAGCTCAAACATTGAAAATGACGGCCTGTCTTGCATTTTGAAACATCCAGAGATCTCACGGAATTGCACCCCCTTAGCATTGATATATTTGTGGAAAATTTAATGACTAATGCGTGACTTAAAAGACAGGGAAATGTTAACGCATACCAACAGTCTTTTCTGTTCTGTGCTTTGTAAAACAGAAGTGTCTTCAGGGCAAAGATATGTGCATCTGAGAGGCTTAAAACAGAAGAAATAATTCAACATAGTAAAGTAATCCAAGGAATATAAATAGATATTGTACTTGTGTGTATACAGATATTGCGTAATAGATATTGACTTTGTACTGAGATGTACTTTAGGCTTAAATTGTTTTAATATTTGGAAATTTTCTTACTAAAAAGTTTACATACAGGTCATGAGACATAATTCAAACTTTTTTGTAATTAAATACACCAATTGACAACTAATCATACTAACTGGCATGTTAAATTGACAGGCAAATTAAGAACTTATTGTGACCTCTTTCATTTTTTAATTTCTTAAATGAAGTTTGCTCAACTGCTCCTCTGTCCCGTTAGTCATTGTGTGATGATTAAGTGTGATGAAGTAAGATGTACTTATATATACAGTGTGTTCCTGTAGCTCAACTAGTAGCGCATTGCGTTAGCAGCACAAAGGTTGTGGGTTCAATCCCAGGGAAGTACTGATAAAAATGTATACCTTGAATACACTGTAAGTTGCTTTTAAGCGTATGCCAAATGAATAAATGTAAATATACTGTGTATAGAGCTTTTGGTCTTCATTTCTAAGCTTGTTTTATTCTTCTTTCATCATTGATACATATTTAGGTGGCTATTTTAACCACCTTCTAGTCAAATCATTAAAATTAGCTTTAAGCTTCAGGCTGTGTCAATTCATTCATTGATGTTTCATGTAATGACACTGTGGTTTGCCTTTACGACTTATTTTTCTGTTAATTTTTATCTCCTATTGGCTGCTTGTACAACCACAAACATCAGTTACTAGAAGAAAAATTTGGTCGTGTCAGTGCACGTTTCCCCTTGTCTTTATTGGCGGGACATTCTGAGTCCTCCAGATCTATTCTTGTTTTGAACATGCAACAAAAACATTGTGTTACTTGCTGCCCAGATCAATACACAACATACCTGTCATCACTTCAGTGCAACTTACATTACTTTAGGTAAAGGGACGGGTCCTGCCTAGCTCAAGAGCACAACAGTGGTAGGGAAGCCTACCAATCCAAAGGCCTAAAGGTTTAAATCATAGACCTTTTGGTTATAAGCCCAGATTTTTAACTTCTACAGTAATTGTCTTGGAATGTTGCTTTTTGGAAAGTCAATGTAAAGACAGATATTCTACTTTTTGTAGTTGTTTTCTTGTTTTTCCTGTGTAGACTGGATGCTGAGTGATAGTTGTCACCCAGAGGATTTGCAAAAGTCTTTGTTTACAAATATTATGATTGGTCCGACTGCTGGGGTCCAAGATTACGCAAGTACATTTTATACAAACAAAATTTTCATTTTTGCACAGATCAGAGCATAAATAATAAACAACATACTGTAGTTAGTAATCTTCAATCTGGCCACCAATCATATGTCATTATGAAAGAATAATGACAGTTTCAAAACATGCGTGAACATTTGAATAATGACAGTTTCAAAACATGCGTGAACATTTGTTATTTAAAAACTACCACAAAAAGATCCAGACAGGATTGTTTATCACATGATGGTCACAGATGTTTTGACCCTATTGTTATTATTATCATTATTATGAGAAACACGTGGCAAAAACGCAAACAGATGATTGGTGACATTTAAGCTGGTGAAAAGATTGAATATGCTCTGGAGAAAGCAATTCGGATAAATAAAAATAAGTATGAATTAAATAAAAAGTTATAGCACCAATAGCACCAAAACAAAGACTTTTTGAGGTAGGATAATCTTTATTTTCTTTATTATCTTTAGACTTCTGTTACATTCTAATATGAATCATCTAAAAAGTCATCTAATATTCACATGTGTACAACTCAGTGTTCAATATACAGTGTGAAGTTTAAGTTTTTTACTCCTATTTTGTACTTTTGAAACAGGACCACATATCTGGTCATCACAATGTGACAACCATTAGTTAGAAAACATTTTATTTTTGTACTGATCCACATTTCTTCGTGACTGTTTTTGAATATGAATAAAAGTGCGCAAATTCATTTGAAAGGAAATAAATCACAACCTTCAAAGCACGAGCGAGCACATACTGTAAGTGGCAGAGACGCTTTGTTTCATTTACGTGGGATTGCGTGCATTTAAGGTTGGGCCAGTGTCACGCTTTATTTTCCCCCTCCATAAATATTAATAATTGGGGACACAGAAGGGTATGGACGTAATTACTCTGAAACATCTTGAGCACTCCCAGGTGGTTCTCATGCACTTTTAATAAAATGCAAACCATGTTCATCGTCGGAATGTGTCAGGTAAACCATCCAGAACTTCCGAACTTCCAAAAAAAGTACAGCCTCTCAATAAAACAGGGCGGATCAGACACATTCTTACAGTCTGAGTGCTTGCGTGGCCTTTTATCCCATAATGCCGTTTTAAAGTCAGATGTTATTTGCTTTAGATGTTAAAGCTTGGTCTGTTCCCCCAGGTTTCAATCTCAAATATTTTAGGGGAGAAACTCCTCAATGGAAATCTTAAATAATCTGAAGGGAATAGAGTTTGACATCGGAATTGCTGTACCCACGAGATGTCTAATGGTGTGGCGTGCTGGTTGCTTGGAATTAAGATCATGTTTTAAAAGAATATTTCAAAGCTCGAAAACAGCCTGAGCTGAGCACTGAGACACGAATCGCATGACTCTTTATGGAACATTTGTGCATAAATCGAATTATATTGCCATGAATATAATTCCCATGTTTTCCCTGTCTAAACTCCTTTCCTTAAGAAAATAAGCGAATTTTCGTGTCTTATGAAGAAAAACGTGTTTGTGCGGGTCACTAAATGACTTGTGTCATATTTATTCATTTGTATTTGCAATAGGATTACATTTTTTATTGATGATGTTCATTGTTTCACTGAGTTTCTTATTTTTAAGACTAATCAAGTGAAATAAGCCCAGAATGAAGTCTTGCTCATTCTGAACTATGAATTTGATATATTCTATGACATAACATGGCTAAAGTAAATGCTGATGTTAAAAGGGCTTCTTGGAGCAGTCGTACTGGAGATAAGCAACTGTGTGAGACACAAAACAATAGCCTGTCCAACAGAAAACAATTATAGACACAGTGCTGCCCAAATTAGTTGCCCTTTGTTTAAACCTGTTGCCCAGCAACATGGTTTGCAGAGCTAGTCATCACCTGGAGATTTATGCTTAGGTGTAAATGAACCAAGCTAGGTGTTTAAACAGCATTAAAGATAGCAGACGAAAAATAAAAGGTCTCACAGGTCTGTGGAGGCTGTGGAGGATGCAGCACACTGCTACAGTCAGTGCAGAATCACTTGTACAGAACCACTTTACCACTACAGTCCAGCCATCTGAAAAGTACACTGAAAGTACTGAAAGTACACTTGTCTACGCTGTACTTAATGTACATGATGGTTTAATTGATACTGTCATGATCAATAAAAAATGTAAGCAAATAATTATTTTTAATAAAATGTCATGCTTTCCTGCAATGTTAATTATTGCAGAAAAGCAGACTAGCACTGAGCTTTGAAAGTAGGATGAAACAAGCTTTATATGCATAGAATATGCAGTATGTATTTAACAAAATAAATAATAAATACATAAAAAATATACAAAAAGTATTAGGAAATGATCCAAATAGCACCAAAAAGTAGATCTTCTGAATACTGCATGTTCAGTTGTGTCTTTGCCCATAACCTTACAGGGCTAATTCTTAAAACTACAAACACGTCTCATGTGGCCTGTATTTCTCAAAGTCTATCCAGTTATTGAAATGTGCACTAGTACCTAGAGGGAATGGAAGAAGGAAACACAGCTGAGAACCATCGTGGTTTGACATGCATCCAGATCTTTAGACAAAAGCCAAATTCAAGTAAAAACGTTTCCTTTGGTTGTGTAATAAGAGATTCCGTTTTTATAATTTCAGTCTTTGTCAAGCTAGACTGTGGCTGTAAAAAACTAAGTAAACAAACTGAGAATTAAGCAGTTAATAAAGTAAACCATCAAACTGTGGTCAACACATTTCTTCAAAACCATGTCCATGTTCAGACACACTGGCATGCACTGAAGCAGAGCAAGATTCTTACATTTTTTTAAATCACATAAATATTAAAAGCTTGGCGAACTTAACATAGGGGCTCAAGAGGGGCATGATTCTGTCTCGCTCAACCGCTGAGGAGGTAGGCAGTCCACCGGCCCCTTGTACAGCCTCATGCTGCCGGTAAATGCAGGATGCAAGGGGATGCAGGATGTGGCTATGGAGGCAGAGAGGGTAGGTGAGTGGCTCAGGAGAGGTAGTCACCAACAGTGCATGACTACTGTGTTATTGCGTCATGCCTATGGTGATTGTGTTTCAACACAACAATGTAGCAGCTGCTTCATGCGTCTTCATGCAACACTGTGTCTTGTTGCCTTGCCTCATGGGCGCCTGTCAACGTCTCTAATTGATCAACTTCTCCCGTGGGCCAATTAGACATGAGATTCACATAAGTCACACCAGAGACGTCAACCCATATGGAGTGTCTCATTCCACTTCTCAGGGAACCAAGGTAACATATATAACTGGTAGGCATTACTATGGCACTGTTACTTCTAAGTCTAGTTATTCTAACATAGATGAAACCATGTTACCATATTTCACATTCTCAATGCTGTTTTGGCAACACTTTACAATAAGGTTCCATTTGTTAACATTAATTAACTTACATTTTTTGTTAACACGTAATGAGACTTTTACAGCATTTATTAGTTAAATCTTCATTTCAATATTTACTAATACTTTTTTACTTTTTTAAAACCTGTTTATTAAGAAACAATGAATACTGTACAATGAATACTGTACTTGTTAGTTATGTCAGCTAATGCATTAACTAATGTTAATGAATGAAACCTTAATTACATAAAGGATACTGTAAACCAGTAAAGGTACTGGTATTACATTTCCATATAGTCAGACTCTCAAAAACCTGCATCTTTTACACCTTTTACGCATCTGTCAGATCATCAAGTGTTTCTGAACATAAAATAATAAAAGGCAGGGACGGATAGCTCGACGATTTAGCTGTCTTCATTGCTATTGAAACAGAATAGCAAGCAGTATTTATGTTTTTTGCATTACATAATGCCTTTGCAGCAAGCAGCTGGTGGCTACCTTGACTTATCCAACAAAATTGTGTTACTGTATATAAACATTATACATAAACAGTATATAAACTGTATATAAAGTACATATGACTTAAACAGTGGGCCATAAGAGGATGTGTATTTACGGTGATTTTACCACAGGTAAGAGGGCTTTGTGTCATGGCTTAGAACACCCCTGAGCTGTGGTAAAATCACTGTAATGTCCTGACTCAAGTAGCAGTGGTGTTATCATAAAAGACACTAATAGTTACATAAACAGTTCCATTTATTATTAATCATAATCAGAATAAACAAAAAAAAAATGTCCTTCATCAATAAGGACATCACAATATGTGACATCACAAGTTAGATTTTATTTTTAAGATTTATTTTTTCATTTTTTGTCAAAATATAAAAAAAAAAATGACCCATTTAAAGTTTGCTTATCCAATTAGAATTCTGAGTCTGAATGAATAGAGTCTGTTTTGTGATACAAATTTTCCTTTTGCTGTTAAAGTAGGTCCATATTTACAATAATATACTTAACAAAAACTTGTTGTTGTCAGACCATATTGTATATTCATAGCAACAGCCCTCCCCAGGTGTTGTCAGAAGATGAATAAATTAATCTAAAATAATTTATTTGCAAACAATTGATAACATCAAACTAAATGTTCAAGAAGTTCCACAGTAAGAACACCAGTGTCTTCATGTTCCTCTGCATGAAAAATGCCTCACAGAGTGGCAGGAAGCAAAATTGATCAGAGCTGAACCAGACTGATGGAAAAGGAAGTCCTGCATCAAGGAGGAAGGAAGACTGAAATTGCTTCGAGACCAAAATGTGTATGAATTTCAAACGGGGGCCTTGGGACAAGGATTCATAACTGATAAGGAACCTCAGACGTCTCTGAGAGGACATATTAGGGCCACACAGGTTAAAAGAAGCTTGAGAAGACTGGAAGAGCTACAGGCCACATGACTCAGTGTTGATACTGAGGCTGTTTCAGAGAGCTGTATTGTTTGTACCAACACAGATTCTAATCTGGCCACTGAGTAAATTTAATGAAAGCATCCCTCACAACATACCGCCTGGATAACAATATTTATCCAACATCACATGCAATTGTGCAATAAGAGAGCGCATTCCGCTGAGTGCTGAAGTTTGGTACTCTGATAAAACGTTATGTTGATTAAAGACAATTTCCTTGTTTCTTTTTTAAGGAAATGTATAAATGTATATTTTGCATTATGTATAACAGCATACAGTATATCTAATACAATGAATACATTGTAGTACTTCTAATTGAATACATTTTGTGTAGAACAACATTTTAATGCAACATTTTATTTTTTCTTTCTTTCTTTCTTTTTTGTCTGTCTGTCTTCTTTATCTGTCCACCTTTCTGGAAAAGGAAATAATTCATTGCTACAAAGAATACACATTTATCTATCAGAACTTTTTACTTATTCAACCGCTTTGAGGTCTGAGCATGGATACACAGAGGACACACAATGGTTCAGCTTGTTCCCTGAGTTTCTTATGAGACATAATCACTACTAGACCATTTAGTGTAAAAAACACAGAAAAATTTAATGTGTGCATCATTTACATATAGACATTATGTTCAAGCCTTTTTAAGGCTTTAACAAAAGGACTATTGAGACTTAGCAAGATAAAGCAATGCATTTTAAGAAATGAATAAAATGTTAGTTTTGGCCATGGATTAGGGTGCGGGGTATTAAACAATCGTACGAGTGGGTATCCCTTAACATTGCAAGCTATTATAACAGCCACCTACAGTACAATTGTGAGAGGCTTTCACATTACACAGTAAAGGTTAGAATGTACTTCAGAGACATTCCACGTTTAACAAAAGCCTTTTCTTCAAAACTTTGTAAAGAATGTCAGATTTCACACCCCTATTGACAATAGCAACAGCCCTAGTAATGATTCTCACAAATCATTACTAACAGAATTTACCTTACTGTACACACACTGTGTGTAGAATGGAAAGTATTACTTTCATCAGCTTTAATAGCTGACCATTTAATAATGGATTCCCCTTAAAGATACTTGAACAGTAGTTTAGAGAATGTTTTTAATACTGAAAAAATACATTCCATTGGTGTGTGCTAAAAATAGATCTGTTTTGCTTTTGCCATGACAAGAAATTAAAACAATAAAGCACTGATTCATTGCTTTTAAATTTATAACAATGTTGCATATGAGCATTTGTTTTTGTATACAGACAAGCACATTTTTCTCATTGCAACAGGTTCAGCCTCATAGTTTGCAGTCTTCTAAATTAAGAAGTATTCAGGGAATTTTTTCCATGTGGTTTTCCATTGCCAAATGTGCGGTCAAAGAATGACTTGTATCAGCTGTGATTTTATGGGTCTTTCAAATGCTTTTGAACTTATTGTCAGGGCTTTGGATTGTTGGTTTATAATTTTGTTGGTAAGTGGCTAATATATGTAATATCCTACGCACTGGGAACATTCAATCAGACCTACAAAAATATAATTGGAGAAGCGTCTGGCAAAGTTGAACATTTGGGACAATTATAAGGGTAAAACCATTTTTCCATAATCTGAGAAGAATTGACGAAAGCATGTGTTGGAATGTTGTTTGATGAGTGTAGCTTTCAGCCTGGAGAATATGCAAATCAAATATGCAGACAGATCCCATGACACACAAGTTGCCAAACTGAGCAATTAAGGGAGAAGGGCCTTAGTAAGGGAGGTGACCAAGAACCCAATGGTCACTCTGACTGGGCTCTGGAAATCCTGGAGTAACCCAGACATCGCTCATCACCTGCTCAATACCATCCCAACAGTGAAGCATGGTGGTGGCAGCATCATGCTGTGGGGTTGTTTTCCAGGAGCAGGAACTGGGAGACTGGTCAGGGTTAAAGTAAAGCTGACTGGAGCAAAGTACAGAGATATCCTCAATGAAAACCTGTTTCACAGTGCTCAGGACCTCAGACTTAGCCGAAGATTCACCTTTCGAATATGACAGTGGCCCTAAGCACACAGCCAAGACAACACAGGAGTCGCTTAGGGACAACTCTGTGAATGTCCTTAAGTGGCCCAGCCAGAGCCCTGACTTAAGCCCTTATAAACATCTCTGTAGAGACCTGAATACATTCTACTGTATATTAAGTGTCATTTATAATACTTGTTTGTTCTTTAAGAACTTAAAGCCTCTGGTCACTGTTTACTTTTGTTGACTGGAAATGAGCGGCCTGGATATTCTGCTAAACATCTTGGTTTTGTTCCATTTTTGTGTATATGTTAAGAATTACATGATGGTGAGGAAATTATGGCAGAAATGTAATTTTGGGTGAATTATTATTTTATATTCATTTTCTGCTTTCAGGTAACGGAATGTTACTGTTTGTGTGACACCGGTTGTGATGTGATTTGTGTTCACTTTGGCCACATGAGCTGCACCCGTCTCTGCCGTCTGGGATCTTTTACACACACCTTCTTGAAGATCTGTGATATATATTTCAGACTACAGCTGAAAAAACATTTTCTATAGCATAGTCCACTGAACTGTTAACAGACACAAGCTCACACAAAATATGTCCAAACTCTGGCTTCAATATAATCTCTCTGGTGGCGACATGTGTATATATATATATATATATACCACATGCATGAAAGTTAAAAACAGAAAGACAACTTAATTTCACAAAATGCTTTTTTAATTGGTCAGTATGTATTAATCTAAATAAGTTATAATTTGTGTTTACAAAGCTTTGTAAATATACTTATCAGATAAAATTTGCTCTGACAAGGCAGATATACTGTTTAAAAAAAGGATTCTGTATATTTCACACATGAAACAATGTTAAAATCAACATTGAGAAAATGAAACCTCTACAAAAATATCAATAAATAACATCACATTCCATGGCGGTACATTTACTTACATCAGAATACAATTACCATCATACAAAGCTAGAATAAAACCAAGATTTTTTAACGCACAAACCATAAAGATGGTTTTAAATGTGTATCACATCTATGCCTTAAACTGAACCATCACAAATGTTAAAAACATAATTTTTAGGTTGTTAAATTGATAGATTAATAACCACCTCCTGACAAAAGACATACAGTTCAAAAATGTACATGTGGA
The DNA here is from genome assembly GCA_036877625.1 of Ambastaia sidthimunki. Lineage (NCBI taxonomy): Eukaryota > Metazoa > Chordata > Actinopteri > Cypriniformes > Botiidae > Ambastaia > Ambastaia sidthimunki. The sequence goes on from JAZGTK010000155.1 coordinate 113,890, forward strand.
ATATAAATTTAGCAAATGAACATAGCTTTTCAAAAGTTTTCATTGACAGGTAAACTGGCTTCTGTTGCATATAAAACACAATTTTGTGACATCTATTATTTTAATGTCCTACAAATGTTTTTCTCTGCAGTTCCCCTGCATGGATACAACAAAGCACATTTCAATTCAATTTATTATCTTTAGATATTTTTAGCCAAATCCTCCTTGTAATTGTTAGTCACTCTATCAATAATTTAAAAAGTTTGATGTCTAAAAATATCATTCTGTACAAAATGACTGTAACAAAGGGACAGGTGGCATGTTAAAGCAGGAGTGATTTTTAAACTGTATTATGATAGAACATTGTTATAATTTGTTGCTTTTACTGCACAAAAGCAGCTTTAAAAATGTTTATGGAACATGTATATATGTATATATAATGTATATATAGATGAACACCGTTTCAGTTGGTTGACTTATAAAACAGGCATGTAAATCTTTATTATCCTAATATTCTCTGATAGAAAAATGATTTTTTTTTATGTTAAAGTCTTAACCGTTGTCTAAGTTTACATTTGGTTATAAGACACTCAGCAGTGTGTTTATGATACTGTATGGCAATGTAAACCAAGTTATGAATGAGTGCTGAAATTATATTGGATTATCCAAGTTAGCCAGACTAAAATGTAAAACCTATTAATAAAATAATTTCTTTAATTCTCGGAAAAAAACTAAATTTATAATAATAAATAAAAACTATGTAACAGTTCAGTGTTTCAGCATGCAGCCAAATCTGATACATCAAGACTTGATGAGTTGAAATACTTGTTAACACAGTGGAACATCATCTTAAACTTCACATCAGTTTAATATTCATTCATACCTCCTGTCTAAGTATACACAAAACCCAGAAGGAGAAAGAATTGATGCTTAAAAGGATATTTTACCGATAATGGAAATTCTATCATCATTTACTCACTCTTATGTTGTTCCAAACCTGTATGACTGTGGAACACAAAAAATAAATACTAGTCAGAATGTAAGTGACTGACAGATTAAATTAGATTAAAATTTAGTTTCTTGTGTTCCACAGAACAAAGAAAGTAAAGTCGGAAAGACATGAGAGTACGTGGTGACAGAATTTTCATTTGTGGATGAACCATCCCTTTAACAGTGTGTTCTACTGGACTTCCTCTGTAGGTAGAAAAGGAAGGAAGCATGACCTCCTTGTTCACTGGGGAGTGTTTAAAGTAAACTTAAGTTCTGCGTATCACTGTTATATACCTCCACATTGAATTACAGATTCTCCCCACCGTCCTAGCAGCTGACTGGACTCAAGTCAGGTGATTAGTTTATACAGAACTGACAGACTTCCACAGAGTCTTTCTCAAGACAAGTTTGGTAAAACAAAATAAAAATGGTCTGTAGCTTAAAAAAACAGACTCTTTTTCTTTACGGAGTCAAAAAGACCTTTCAAGCGCTTCTCCTTCTATAATTCAACTTTCCTGAGTTTACGAATTAAAGAGCAAGAGACATTTACAAGAAAAACACTTCAGCATGTCTATAAATATTTCAGGGTTGCTGGGATGATGTTTGAGTCCAGTGACCCAAATGAGACGCACCCTCCCTCAGACACCTGCACGACTACAGACTACGCTGCTGAAAAGTTGGATCTGATCGAGTCTTCCCGCAGCTGACGGTGCTTCCCGATGTCACACTCTTCTTGGAATAATCTCCGCTCAATAACTATACTGTAATTCTTCCTGAGGAGTAATGTAAATGACAATTAGCATCAGTAACTTTCATTAACAGTAACTAGCAACTTTCACTTTAAAGAAACATTCCGGGTATGATACAAGTTAAGCTCAGTCCACAGCATTTGTTTATGTTGGTAAATTGTTGTAAATAGCCACAGAATATAGTTTAGTATAGATTTATTCGACACAACATCCTATCGTGGTATCTAGTGTAAAGGTTATGCAAAAGTTACTGGGTTTACATGCTTCCCACCATATTTGGAAAGACTGGACAGAATCTTTGTCTGTCACAAAAGTTGATACATTTATTAATAGTTAAAAAAGCTTGAAATTATTTTCTTTGCACTATTATGCTATCAATTAAGCAGTATATCCTTTAGCCAGTATCTTTTAAAATCATTTTGGGCAGTTCAAATAGAATACAAACTGGGCTCTGAATATCAGAGACTAAATATGACACCCACACTTCATTAATCCATTAGCCTGTTTCATTAAAAAAATGTCACTCATGCCAACATTTACCTGAAGAAGTAGAATGCCATGAGGAGAGCCGTTCCCAGAATTGCCCCCAATATTATCCCACTTACTGCCGATACACTTAGTCCACCTGCTTAGGAAAGAAAATTAAACCATTTATAAGAAAACCTGCATGTGTACTTCTGGAAGGTACACTTACTTTAATATATCTTCACAGGAAATTATTTATGTTACTGTGGTTGCATTCTACAGTAACAAGAACACAAATTAAAACTGAAATGCAATGTATGCATGTTATAGCTGTCATAGATGTTATATTACAGTCAAATGTTATATTTTTAATTGTGTTTTTTGATGCGTATGTCATGCCCACGTAGTATCAGTCTTAAAGCAGCAGAAATAAATTACATGATGGGTCGGACAGTTTTGGCTGATGGGATTCTTGTGCTGTTCGTAAGGTAAACCATTCCCTCTTGAAGCTAGGCATGATCTGGATACTTCCGTTAGTGCCAAAGTAGTTCAAGACAGTCTGTAAGAAGAAATTGTATGGTGATCATCTATAATCTCTTTAGGAAGGTTAGCATACTTCATTCAAACAGTTAGCAGACTTTATTTCAAATCTTTAATGGCAGCTTATGTGTATATATACACTGTCCTGACATTGTCAATTTATGGTTTATGATCTTACCTGATGTGTGCCTGCTTCTGAGTCAGTCATTCTAATGACAGAAAAATCCCCATTTCGGTCACCATTGGCATCCATTGACACCTGGCCAGCAATGCCTGCATAAAGGAATGTGAGGAATGAGAAAATTAATTAGTTTGAAGACTCAAACATTCCAAGGAAAACACCAGCAACAGTCGACAAATTCCGGGTGGATAATACAAAAGGTAATCTCATCCGGCTCCTGCTGTTTTTGTTGGCTTAGGCTGTAGAAATGGAAATTTCATCTGTACATCTGTGTTTCTGAATTCTTGGCATTTTTTAAATATTATTTAACAGGAAAACATGACCCTACGCTTGATCGTTTTTGGTGAACAAGACATTGTTAATTGGTATTATTTGGGTTTGTTAATGTGCTCACTGTTCTATTTATAAATATAATAATGTGAATAAAATGTGGTGAACTGTGAATAATAATAAAATGTGCTTTGGTTGAAGTGCTCACAATCCTCCGTTTACTTTTCTGAAGATAATTTTGCACAATTGTATTTTTTTTTTCTACAATTTTCCTAGTAATTGGCTTAGAGTACAACATATCCTTAAATACCATGTTCTGAAAGGCAAATCTATCAACCTCACAAACAGTGAAGTTTACTGTACCAAAATTTACTTGTACATGCTGTATAAACCTCAGTATAAATACAGTATGTATTCAATTTTTTTTTTTTTGAATACAGTCATTTATAAAATTACTGTAAAACTAATTTTACACATATATAATACTTCATAATTAGAGATACTGGTTAGCCCACATTTGTAAAAATGTGTGTCATAAAAAAAAGTACTTACAGAAATGAGTGAGCTATACTAATTACTTAAGATCAGTTTTAGCTGGTTATTAAGCTGGTCTTGCAGCTTGATCCAGTTAAAGTACTAGCTGAGTTTAGTTGTACACTAAGGATTCAGGGCCCTTTTTTCAAAACTGTAATAAAAAATCTGGATATTGTTATCATGATGATTAAAATCCCTTAATTGTTAGTAGTTGCATTTTGTTTTATGTAAACAACTTGTAATCAAACAATTGTTCACACATAAAACGTATTCTTTTATACAGCAAACACATTCTGCATCATCCAGAAAAGCTAATCAGGAGCTTTTGCAGCCACAGTTTTAAATTCTTCATCACTGAGCTTTAAATTTGAAACATAAAAAAAGGATAGTAGGTACATTTTTGAACTGCCTGCGTCATTTTAATATTTATTACAAAATGCAAATGATGACGGCCACAGTCCGGTGTAGCAATTTTACAGAAGCCTGATATAAAACATTTAAGCAGAGGGGAAAACAGAAGAAGATAATTAGGCATTTTGTATTGAGAATTACCTTCAAACGTTCTGTTCCACATGCTGTGCGTGATTTCCAGTCCGTCTTTTTTGGTGAGACCGTTACTCATCACATCACGTAAGGCAAACGCATACAGAAGCAAAGCATCATGGAACCCCTCCATAAACATGTTGACCTGCATTGAATTAAAGAGCAAGGTCTGAGGAACATGCTGATGTCAGTACGTTAACTCTGAAAGGAATAATGATTACGTTCAAACCCATTCGCTGTTTTTTTTCTGTGTAACAAAGAACAGTTTATAATGACCACTTCTGTTAAACCTTGAAAAACATAATAAATTACGTCAATGTGACTTGTGCACTATATTCCAAGTCTACTGAAGCCATACAGCAGCTTTGTGTGAGGAACAGACGTAAAATGTATTATTTACTGATAATCTTCACCTTGTGATAACTGAATCAACTAACAATTTGGTTCATGAATCAGACTGATTCACATACTTTCAGAAAAGTGTTTCAGTTTAAGGGATTTCAGCCTGGACTTCGCATAAGGTTGTAACATTACTGAATAAGTTAATCCATAAACATGATAGAAAAACACAACTGTTATTCAATGAAACGTAAACCAATTAAAAACTAAAAGGGCTCCAACTGCCCTAAATACTGAAAGGCACATACTGATAGATGCTCATGTTGATTAATGGTCCGTTCCTGCCACAGAGCTGTATGTTGTATTTGCACTGCCCAAGGCAAACAATAGTAAAATCCAGGGCTCAGCCAGTCTGCTGCCCATGGGAGATTTGATAACCGGCTGCCAAGATTACTGTATATTTACATTCACCCTCAACTGCCTAATAAGAGTGAAACAGCAGGAAAAGATGATACAGTCATAAGACTGTTTATATACGTATTCATTTTTGGAAGCATGAACGGAGGTGAAATCTCCAGGCTTTCAGAGCATAACAAACCCTGCCGTGTTTTTATACAAAGCACAGCTTGCAATTCAGCAACACGGTGTATCGGAATGGACATTCCACATTCAAAAAATGTCATGCTTTCTTGTTGCGAAATGAACTCAACTGACATTTAAGATCAGGCACTATTGGTAACAGTTTGTGTAAAACTGATGCCATCTCAGTCCAAGAATGCGACACAAAAGGGGTAGAGAGGAGATTCTCTATTATTTTAACTCATAGGTTAAAGGAGAGGTCTCATGTCTTAAAGGCCTGTCTTATTGAGAATCTGTAAAGCAAAAAGTGATTTCTTATGTATCAAAAATAAACTAATCATTTTACCACTCCACTTTACCACTTTATTTGGAATCTGTTAATTTACATTAGAAAGAATTACAAAGACCAGCACTAATTCAAAATCAACTCAATGAAGCAGAAAAGTCCTGCTTTATTAGTGTGAATGTTTATTTGGGCTGATAAACTTTAGGCGCTGACATTTAAAGTAAAGTATATTCAACTTTAGAATCACTAATGAATGTGCCTTAGTCTTTTCACTCATTCTCCTTTTCAGGCTAAATAGTTTTATAATACATCTGAAGCAAGTACAGCTCAGAAATACATCTGAAACATCGGCCAATTGCAAGCTTTAACGCTTCGTTAGTTAAAACTCAACCATAAATGGCTTGACTTGAACATGAATCACATGACTTAAGAAGCTGTGATTGGATTAGACACACATGAAGAAACAGGTATTTTAGAAATGCTACATCTGTTTGAATGGAATTTCTGGAGATTCTAGAGGCTAGAACCAGATAATGTGCAGTGACGCACAGTACAGGGCGAGACAAAGTTAGAGGAAAATAAGTAACAGATAAACCTCAGAGCCAACAGATGACAACTATTACTAAATAAGATAAAATAACATGCCACTCTGACCCATTTCAGGTTTTGCCTCCTTTGAAGAGATGTTTCTCAGCTATTTTGCTAGTCCATTGAATAAAACAGTTAATGATGCTAAAGAATGTTGCCTGTTTCAGGGATCATTTCAAAAGTATTTTATTCTCATGGATGAAATCCAACCAAGCTCCTTCTGTTTTACATCAAACCATAAAACATGTTACTAATGAGTTTGAGGTAATCCAACACACCCACCTACTGGTCATCAGTGCATAAAAATACCTCACATTTTTCAAGGACACTGTAATATTACAGAATAGCTGAAGAAGTGAGGTTGACAGAGTCTTTGGATCTTAAACAGAAGTTTTAAAATACCCATATAGCAAAGATCTTAGGTTGTAGCTGGATTAGGAAGTTGACATTCTGGCATTTAACAGCAGAAACTGTCATTTATTCAGCAGATTTACATACATGGGGTTTCTTTAAAAAAATAAGTACAGTAAGTACAGTTAGTATGAGTTGCTAAAACCTGTGTGGATGCTCATAAGAACATCACTCACCGTAAGCCAATTCCAAAAAAATGCATAATCTTCCCTAGTGAATAAAGTGAGCATTCTTCATCCAGCTCATTAATTCAGCATGAACAGCACCCTCAGAAAAACTAAGCAGATACTACAAGTGGGAGTTACAATGAAAAAGCCAAGTTTGTGAAATTTCACATACACTGGTACTGAACTTCCATCAGGTAATGCTTTTCAGATAAGTGTACTTGTACAATACATAATTGTGCTCGGCACACTTAAGCCTTCATATTTCGAATAAGAATGAGCTTTGTCTGAATACGCTTCATTCTATATGGTAGTGGTCCCCCACAAAGATCTTGCTTAAGCCTTTTGTGAATCCTGCTGATATAGCAATTGAGCCAGTCAAAAGTGACAGGGCCCCCACTGAGATTATTAACCTTGGCACTTAGATTCGTTCACGGTTGTTTGTTTCAGAAAGACAGCTCCCGCTGTCTGACCTAGAAAAGCCCTGACGGCTTTTCAAAGGAACCTGACGTGCTGGGGACAAAGAACCAGACCAAAATATGGTGCCTTCAAGATGATATTCACAATCTACATGAATAAAATATGACAATATTTTCACATTTCAAAAACTCACGTACAGCATTGCAGTCTTCACAAACAGGGACGTTGGATTGCTGTAGTGCCTTTTTCATTTCTACTGAGAACTTCTCAAACTCTGATTTGGTGGATCTCATTAACGTTACAGTGTTAAGAAAGCTGTAGGCAGCCTTGGCCTCATTGTCATGTTTGTCGCCTCTCCTCCAGGATCCATCCCCTGCAAAAATAAAAAACGGCCCAGTTGAGATTTGTGTTTCTTTAAATAACGTTAAACATTATTTACAGGAGAAGTACATTTCTCAAAATGTAACAGTATAAAAGTATTTTTAACCTGTGCCTGCTGATAAAACAACAATGACAATGGCTCAAATATCTACATTACTTTCACTGCAACAATAAGAGCTTTTGGATATGTACAGGAACATCAGAGGAACTAACTGGACCTGCACACAAGACAATATTTAGGTTTAATTGTGGGCCAAATGTTTTAGAGACTGCATCTTCTGAAAGTAATCTCTATCAAACAGAAGAGCTGGGCCTCTCTTTTAGTTCAGTGTAAATAGCTTCATTGTGCTAAAGAGTCATAGTGGGACAATCTTGTCTGGTTATGGCACATCTTGGGAATAGAGATAAACTTTGTGATCAGTCCACAACAACCATTAGTAAAGCAGTGGAGGCACAACACTGGAGTGTTACCATAGGAAGAGGAGTTGAAGAGCTCGATGTTGAAGAAAATGTGATTGTCGCTGGTTAGTTTTCGTCTGTGAACAGCCAGCATGATGTCTCGTACCGTGTCTGCCTTAGCGCACATGATTATCACTGCAAAAGAAATGAAACAGACTGCTCGTCATTCAAAACAACACGGCACAATAATCACAGGCCCCTGTAACCACTAACAGGCTACAATCACCACCACCAACAACTCACAAAACTGGATTTATGGCAGAGACAATAAAGCTCTGTGTTCTCATATCAGCATGAATCAAACGTATTAAGGTATTATTGGCAGTGGTCAAATAGTGCTCAAAGCTGTTCTTTTAAGATCAGCTGTGACCTTTATGCTATTGGCCAGATTTACAACAACATGGGACATTGAATCAAGCATTTCTTTAATTATGTAAGCACAAGCTCATAGTACCATTAAATAACACCTTTTTGACTTTGGTCAAACAGAAACTCAGTCTAAGGTACAAAATATTTTCCCATGGAGCAAGGAGGTTGAAAATAAATAAACAAACAAGCAATCAAACAGAGGCTTTTAAAAAAATTGCAACGTTTCCCATAAATAGGAAGATTCAGGGGATTGGAACTTTCCCCACAGCTAAATCAGTGTAAAGCGCTGCTTGAAATATCCTCAGCTGAGTGGGACAAAATTCACTTCAGTATTCCTGCACTATAGCACCTTTAATTACAGAGCTCTCAGCACACTACAGGCCCTGTGTTGACTCTCCGGTGATTCCATGGGGTACAGCTCCGGCCAAAATTTGGATTTTCCCACTGACACTAGTTACAAATGAGCTGGGGAATGCAAAGCAGCTAAACATGGCACACTTACCATAAGCTGTGCTGTATTTAATGCACCTGGGGGTCTATATAAAAGCGTAGTGTGAATGGAAATAATATCGCAGTGCAAACTAGTGCTGTATCGCTACAAATCATTAGAGTTTACTGTCTTGCCTTCTGTCCAACTTTGGCAGCATTGAACAGAATGCAAAATAAGCAGGGCTATAATGACACATCTCTGGCTAAGTAAATTCACCAGTGTGATTCCCAGAGGACTGCTGTGCAGGCTTCCAATCAGGAAGGTTTTGGAGCTGGGCTCACGTCATTCACTGTCAAAACATTACAACACTGTATCTTGTCATTATTAAAGCATGTTATATTCTGACAGTTAGCTTCAGCGTGGAGATATGATCAAATAAATGCCACATCTGCATCCAAAAAACATGAATGTGAGTCTTGATGCATACCAGGGCAGGAATAACGTACTCCTACAAACTAATATTGATCACAAAATATATTCACTCCACTGTCACCCCCATTTCTCATGAAACAGGCACTAAAATACCATTTTAATCAGAATTATGTGCATGCTGGGCCATTTGCCTCAGCTGTGAGCTTTGCCAAGTTATATGCCACAGTCTTATGCAACAGGTTCAATAAAGAAATAAGACACCAGAGGCTTTATTTTACATTAACTTTATTACGGGTAGGAGCCTTTCTTTAAAACCCTCTTATCCATGGTAAAAATCACATCTAGTGACTTATTGCTTTTAATAAAAGACACCAATGTTTAATAAGATATTCTAGTATTTCAATATTTATATATATTTAAATATTGTATTATATAATACAATATTTATTGTTACTAATAATAATCTAAATAAACAATTTATCCACCAAGTAACATTAATTTTAATTGTTCTAACTTTAGGATGTTTGTGGTTGCTAGGCAACAAAGGCACTTGCTGCATTAACACAGAACTCATAATATTTGGCTATGTGAAAAATTTAGGGTAATATAAACACAAACCTTCTCCTGGTACGGTAAAGCAGATATTGCCTCTAGTTGCACTGTCTCTGAGTCTGGAGGCCTTGTTAGTACTTCTCAGACTATAACGGTGGCTACTCGGGATGATCTATCTTGGGTGTGTGATCCAGTGCCCGCTCAAGTTCAGTGGCATTCTTTTCACCTCTGTACGAGGCGAGAATACTGTTCTTCGGGCAGAAGTCACCACCCTTCTGGGGAGGGAAGCGATAGAGGCCGTCCCTTCAGCCAAGATGTACATGGGATCGGCCCGTTTATGTGCCCAAAGTTCCCACCACTCCCTTCAGGGATCAGGTGGTGAACCTGCAAGCACTCCCCTTTCAGGAGAGGGACCCAACCCTTCCGTTGCTGCATCTAGTGTGAGTCCTGCTCTTATATCTATACCACACACAAAGCTTCAAACTCTCTGAACAGCTCTGTTTTGGAGGTCAGCAGAAGAGGAAGGCTGTCTTGAAGCAGAGGTTGGCCCATTGGATTGTGGATGCAATTACCCTCCTGTCACAATGCTGAACTGTCCACTGCATGGCCATGATATGTACTTGGCTCCTCAGCACAAAATTGCCATTGCATGCCATTTTCCATTTCCTATAACCGCATATACAGGACGGAGAATGGTAATCAAATTCTATTCACCTATTTTGATTGGTGTTTTATATTCAGATCAGCGACGATAGGCTCTCAAGGACAGACCCCTAGTGTCACATCATCGACACAATGTCTTGTTCCCTCCATCAGGGAACAGAGGTTACAGTCGTAACAGAGACATTGTTATGTGTACTGCAACATGTTGAAGACCTCTAAATTAATGGAACTTGTAGGAAAAGGGGAGGAATTATAAAAATGTCTTAAAAGCTCTAACCTTGATATTGTTCATGTCAAGACAGCCTCACAACAGCATTAACCTCCTATCCTGTTCCAGCATTTTAAGACTTGGTGGAACATTCCTTTATTGACCAGTGTTCATGTAATATGTTTTAGCTTAATTTCAATGCACTGAATGCATTGGACTCAATTAGGAAAACGATACAGGGGACTAGACTCACGTGCAGGCCCCTGTTTTGAGAGATATCCAACATCCTTGGTAGGAATGTAAGAAATGCACTGTTTTTGAAACAGGATAAGCAAGGAGGTGCAAATCAGACTTTCTGTGAAACAGAAGGGAGGGTGTATCCTCTCTAGTTATTGAGAATTAGCCAGGCAGACATGACTTTACTAGCCACAAAAAAGCTGTTAAAAAGTGCTTGAGGATGTTTAAAGGGGTGCTAAAGCCTACAAATGCTACCCGAACAGTTCTTGTTTGGTGTTGACCGGCTGTCAAAATTCCGATCATTTTTTCCATATGCCCGCGTTTGGAGTGCAACTGACCTCTTTCCTATCTTTAAAGATTGCTTGTTCTCTATATTGTAGCTCATTAGATGATCAATGCAGCCTAACTCAGGAAAACATCTAAATTTGACATTGTTGTATATTTTTATATTACTCTATTTATATATTTATTATATTACTCATCCATTATCACTTCTAAACACTTTCAATAACACATTTTTGTTTAAGTTTTTAAATCTACTAAATTTATATTAGAACATAGCAATTTGTTAAACAGGAAATCTTGCAAATGTTAAATATATCAACTTTACCTGTAAACATCTGACTACAGAGAACAAGCTGCTGGTGAAAAAGTCTGATATGTTAGACAATTAGATAAAACAATATACTGTATTGAGCCTTACCAGTTTCAGAGCAAAACGCTGTTTGTTTATTTTTCAAAGCACCAGTGTTTGAGGTATTGTCATTCACAGCATACCTTTCCAAATTAGTTTTTGCATCTCTGCAGCTTGTTTTGGACATTATTCAAAACCAAAGAGAATTTGTAATGTAAACTACTCTTAGGTAATCCATATGCAGAAAATAAACCAAACATAGTTATTATCTGGAAAGATGTTTGGCAGGTGCTGACATCCAGTGTCCCGTCGCATAACTGGCCAGTTACAGAGCAAACATGGATATAACCAAAAGAAATTACTTGCTTTTAAACATAGCAGCTTCTTGTATTTTACTCAGATAAGGCCAGTGTCCACAATCATGTTTTCAAATACATAAATAAATAATGCATACATTATGCAGTGTAAAAAGTTGTCTTTAGTTATCTTGACCAATGCACTTAATCTCAAAGGGACCGTTCGGCGCTTAATAAAATGCATAAAATGCAAAATGCAAAGACGAATAAGCTAAATTAGTAAATGAGTACCTTGACTCCCGTAGACGGACTTTGCGATCTCGTCGGCGTCTCTATTCTCTTCGTGGTAGTTCAAAATAGCGTGATCTGTAATGTGGTACTCGGACAGGACCGTATAAACCCCCTCCATCGTAAAGTAACAGTTCCTCTCATCTTTATCATCATCGAAAATCAAATAGGCTGTTTTCCAGCCGAAATGTCCGAACATCGCCTGGAACGTCTCCGCCATTTTCAGGTAAGTTGGAGCGATTCGTGTAAGGTGCGAGTATTCTGTGTTTTTAGTGGTAAACCCGGTGGCCAGAGCACCTGCTGAGATCACCGGAATGTTCCAGTGCGATGCCACTCTCACCACCGACGCAGCCGAGTACTCGCACACCGGACCGAGGACCAGGTCGGGACGCTCGTCTCTCGGCATGTCCACCAGCGCGAACAGAGCATCCATCCCGCACGACGAGTTCTCATAACGCACTTTGAACGTCAATCCCTCAAATTGTTCCCTTTTGCCAAGGGTTTTTTTCGCATACTCAATAGCCGGAAAAACTCTCTGGTATGAAAACAGGTATGTGTTATTTAGAGGCAACATCACCAGCACGTCGATGTTACCATTTAGTGCACTTGTCCTGCAAGGCATCATAAGTGCTACCCAAATGGACAGACAGAGTGATACAAAGCATGACATGTTGCCCTTTAAAATGTGTTCAATGAACTAAGTATCTTTTCTCTGATCTTTTGCAGTTAATCAAATCTTTTTTGGAAGTTTTTGCCTTTTCCCAAGTAAATGGTTATATAGATGGATACGTATCTTTAATTAATAAACTTTCTTTTAATAAGTAAGTTTCGTGTGTGCTGCTGCAAGTCTCTTGGTCTTCTCTGGGTCTGTGTCTAACTCTCCCCGTCCAGTGTTGTTACTCTCGTTAGGATGTGAAGCGTGCGGCCGGTCACCACACACGCTGCAGTCCAGGAGGAATTTTGAAGCAGCCTTTCATTATTATTCCTGCGTCATCTCTGCGCAGCCCGCCTCCTCCTTAAAGCTACAGCGTCTACATATATTACAACTTACCAATTCAGTCTGGAAGTGATAAAATCACACTGTTGCTTACAGTGTGATAAGTAAACAAAAACTGTTTATACAAATTATAATTAAAAGTATAAGTATAAATTTTTGTGGCAATAAGTCCATCTATGTCTGTTAGCCATTAAAGCCATTTATATATGCTTTTATTCTTTTATATATTTTATAAAAATAAAATACAAAAATATTTACACACACACACACAAACATACTGTACATTTAAAGAGCAAATTCACAGTTTTGCTCTTTAAAATGGTGCATATATCTTTAAAATGGTGCAGATTGAAGGCTGATCTTGCACTCATTGATGTATCCAAAATTTCAAAGGATGTATCCAAATGACCAAATGACATATTAAATGTTCTCTACAATGTAATACCTAATACTGTGCCAACTTCTGACTAGTGCTAGCAAGCTGCAAACCATGTTTATGGCTGTAAAACTAAAGCACAAGCCATTTAAGGCCTATTCAAGGACCAGCTATTTAATATGTATGAAATAGGAAAGATCTGTACTCATCAATCTGTTTCATAGGGCTATATACACATTTTAATGCCACAGTAATGTTTATATGTAATGTTTGTACAATATAGACACTGTAATGTAGGTGAAACCTTTTTTTTTTTAACTTTCTAAGACTTTATAGTCTTAGATTCAGTAGCAATGGTATTTATGTTTCAGAATAAAATAGTCTTATAGTAATAATAATAAAAAGTATTTATTACGTCTCTGCTAGTGGTGTGCTATTCTCCGGCTGGGCAACATATTCAACTTCATATGTTACGAATGTTTGGGGTTTTGCACTGCATTTCAAACATTATCAGTGTGACATCTAGTGGAAGACAACAACTCAACACAGATGTCGTTTTTTAAATAGTTAAATAATGTTGTTTACAATGCAAATTAAAGGTATAGTATACAATAAATAATATTACAATAAATGCTGACTGCAAAAAAAAAAAATATTGACATACGCATAAATAAGTTATCAAATTAATGATAAAAGTGACAATATTTCCAAATAAGAAGGCATTATGGCAGGACAGATTTAATGGCAGATTAAAATGACTCGGCCAAACGTTTTAGAAGAAAAAGTTATTATTTGTGTCACGTATTCGTGCACTGAGTCTGTGGTTTCAGTCAATGAGGCTTTCCTAAGTATCAGCTCTTTTAATTGCCCCCATAAATATTACACATCTAGGCTGAATAAACAAAATAGGCCTAAAGATAACAGCAACTATAGGACCTGTTCATAGAATTGCAGTAAAGTATGTCCCTCTAATTATCTAATGGGCAAAGTACAATGAAAGCCCTGGCAAGCCAACTGTACTCCCACATAAACACCAGACTCCCTATTTCCTGAGAACTCATGTGCTGATAGTGTCTTTTATTCTGTGGTGCTAGGTGTAGTTCTCCTCTGGGGTTGCTACCTGAATCACAAAATTGATTTTAATTGATTTTAAACCATTAAAATGTTCTGCACTTCCAAGTAAAACTCTTGTAAGCCAGGTTTATGTCATAAGCTGTTAAATTAATCGGTTTTTAGTTTGTCATTTCTTTATTCCCTAACAAAATATACTTTCATTTGTTTAAATTCTGAGAGCAGACTGGTAGTTGTTTTGTGTTTTGCTAATCGGTGAGTTTATGACTCGTGCTCTTTTATATAGGTACCCTTGGTACCTATAGGGAACTATATTCTTTTAGTGGAAGGTTTACTGTTTGCTTACATTTCCTTGATTGTTGCTAATGTTTCAGAGCATTTGGTGATAGCATGTGAGTCATCAAATTACAGTGTACTGTAGTTACAAATGTTTGCCACTTTCCCTATTTAGTACAGGCCTGTTAGTGCACATTTTTGACAATGAAATTTCATAATCTTCCCACAGTATAATGTTAGGCTAAAATAATCTGACTGAACAAATAACATATTTTTAATAATTCCATGTCTTTAATAGGTACAGTTATCAAACACCAACAGCCAAAGTAAGAAAAGGTTATTGCCCTATAGTTAAAATTAGCCTGACCTTCAATATAAACATCACTTTATTTCATATGCAAACTATCCCATGCAAACTATCAAATAAATAAATCACATAAATAGATCTGAAATAAGTTGCTTACAACATCTGGTCTGGCCGGGCTTATATACAGTAATTTTGAGGTGAATATATGAGGCATTCAATGGCTTCCTAGCCACTTCTCAAACAGCAGTTTATTATATAACCATAAGCGATTCACCGTCTTGTTGCTGAAACTATAGTTTTTGTTGTTGCTAGAGACATCTACTGGCTATTTGACGTAAAGACATCGGTGCACTTTGATGTAGTTTCCAGTTTCCAGTCGAGACAGGTTTATTACAGTTTTAAATACACTGCTACTGCAGTCCTGAGCCATGAGTCATGAGGGGGAAAATAACTAGCTAAAGTACTTTCAGATCAAGGGCATGAGATGTAATTACAGTAACTAACCTTCCTCTTAACACAGAGACTTTTTAACACAATGACATCAATACGGTCTAATTACTAGTATGTGCCATACCACTGAAACTGATTGTAGCTTAAGATGTAATACTTATGTAAGGTTAAATTCATGGCATGTTTTTCAGCCATACCACAAAGTATATCTTACATATATTATGCAAGATCCTTATTGACCCATGCAATACACATTTTCAGTAATTATCAGTATTGGTTTAATCATCTGCTGTTCCTTTTCCCCAATAAATCACTTTTTTAGCAGTTAACTGTATACATTTACCTCACAATCACTCAATTGGTGCTTTTGTTGCATGTGAATGTGTCATTTTGGACCCTGGCAACACGGGCAAACTCATTCACTGTACAATTCCAGGAAACAGTTCTTTATCTGTATAATGATGATTGAATCTAAATGTTCTGTTTTGTTTGAATCAACTACATTGGGTTATTTCATACAGTAAAAGAGCTTATAAGCTTGTTAAATGGACTTTAAATAAATAATACTGTTGTTAGTGTACATTTAATATGTAACCATTAACACTATAGCACTATTTTTCCTTGGTTTATTATATTATAATTTCGTCATAACCTCACATAACCAAGTGACCACTGCAGTTGCCTAGTTACAAAAAGAAAGTTAGGGTCTTACCAGTTAGGACTAATACCATAATAAACTGTACAGAAATAACCAACTGTAATGTGTGGTAACTGTAAAAAAATGCATTGGTTAACTGATTCATTCCATAAATCACAAACAGACCTTTAAACTAATGGTTAGGCAAGAATAGTCAAATAAGAGCAGAAAGGATAAACCAAAATCACAATACTTTAAAGGTGCAGTCTAAGCTTCTTACTTCTATTGCCATCTCTGTTTGAAGTTACCTGTGGAGTAATTTTCTTAACATGGACGACAAGTTTAAAATATAATCAACTGAGGTACAAACAAGCCATAAATGGTTCACTATCCTTAGTATCCTCAC